>PVKP010002788.1:100839-118052 GCA_004027715.1 Plecturocebus donacophilus
TAAGATCAGAGGAAGATCCTATGTGTAGCAAGCTTAACATTTGCTTTGGAAAGGCCAGGCATGATGGCTCATGCCTGTAATCCCAGCACTTTGGGAGGCTGAGGAGGCAGGTGGATCGCCTGAAGTCAGGAGTTTGAGACCAGCCTGGCCAGCATGGTACAACCCCATCTCTACTGAAAATACAAAAAAAAAAAAAAAATTGTCAAGCAAGGTGGCATACGCCTGTGATCCCAGCTACTCAGGAGGCTGAGGCGCAAGAATCACTTGAATCTAGAAAGCAGAGTTTGCAGTAAGCTGAGATCATGCCACTGCACTCCAGCCTGGGCCACAGAGTCAGACTCTGTCTCCAAAAACAAAAACAAATACAAAACCAAAACAAAAAATCTGCTTAGGAGAATAGAACTCAGAGTGAACACAAACATATTTGATCCAAAAGAACATACAAATCTAATGATGAGTTCAAATTAGTGTACCTTGACCTTGAGTTTAGCAGGAAGACAGGACATGGATGGAATGGAGTAACAAGGGATCCATGCTTATAATAAAGCAGCAGCAGGAACTGAGGTCAAAGCCTCCTCCAGAACAGGTGGGTGAGGGAGTGGAGGTGATGACTAGAACTAGCTGATGTGCTTGACTTTTAGGTATTGAAGGGAAAAGATACAAACAGAACACAAGGAACTGAGAGAGCCAGCTCCTACTATTTCAAAAGGACCTAAATGGCATGGAAAGCATAACAAGCTGCCAGTAGACCTAAGCCATCAAGGTGGGGGAAAGGAACTAGAAAAGGAAAGGAATAAGAAAGAATGCCATGTCGTGGTGGAATGAACATTACCCTGGCTGACTGAATGGTGAGTTCCTGTCCCAGCAGCTATTGGCTGTCTTCAGGACTTTCAGCAATTCACTGAGCCTCTTTACAGTCTAAGGCTTCTGGATTGGAACATGTGGCCATCGCACTTCTTTCCAACACAGATTTCTTAAAACACTAGACCCACAGAAAATGCTTCGAGAAATCTCCTTATAAACATTGTACAGCCAAAAATATTTGGAAAATTTTGCATATTATAACTCAATCCTAAAGATTGCCAATATACATTAGCACATAAAGTCTTTGAGAACCCTCACCCTAAAGAAATCTATTTACTTTTACAATTACTTTTAATTGCAAAAATCGCAATTACTTTTGCATCAACCAAATAGGTAAGATAGTTTTACTCAACATTTCCCAAACCTACTTGACACAAGGTTTTTTTTCTATGAAATATCTAATGACATAAATTGCACCCTTTGCTAAATACACAGGACTATATGTTTCCAAATTCAAGTTTCTAAATGAGTCTCCAAATGGAGAAACATAAAGCTCAAAGCACAAACTTCCAGTTCCCTATATTAACTCCAAGACTGTAAAGCTAGTATAGAGTGATCTTAATCTAGAACTCCCATGAGGAAATATAACATAAATAATTGCTCAATGGCAATTTCTAGCTAATGATTATGGAGACTGAATAGAAACCAACCCAGCTTTTGTAGACCTGTCTGAGTTGCGGTGGGTTAACCAATCACGGCGCATGTGCTAAGAAATGTCTCTAATGTACCCATACTGTGGTGAGTGGTAACATGCAATGCATAATTATTTCTTATCACAAATCAAGATAAAATCATAGTCTCGAAATCATAGGTGTTAGCTCCTAGAAGACAAGGAATTCCCTGCTATATCTCCAGGGCCCATCCTCAGTTCCTGGCAAAAGGCATATTTATTCATTTATGAATGAGTGTTCTACCAGACAAATATTTATTGTAATGCCCTAAGTATGACACCATCCTTCAAGGAATTTAAGGCTTGTTTAAAGAAACCTTGAAATAGCTTTATTTGTTGTCAAAGCCAATAACAATTAATGCTTACTGATCATGCAGGCATGTTGATTTTCAGCCAAAATGCAATGTGTTTATTATCATCGGGGTATATTTCTGGGTTCCAGAGCTTTACATATAAAGACTACATGTTAATAGGCAGGATGGATGTTCATTCTAATGACATAATGGGGAACTCAGAACAGAATGACATGTTAACTGTATGACTGGTGACATAAGATAGTTACAAAAAGAGAGGAATAAGGGAACCAAATATGTTCATGAGATTTATTGATGAAAGTTTTCTATAAAAGAACTTGAAGTGGCTCTTCAAAAAAAAAAGTCAGGAATTCACCCCTGACCCCTCAGTCCAGTAAAGTCCCAGCCTGTGACTCCCAGCCCCAGCCATTTTGCACTTGACCCATTTTTTAATGGCCCTCACTCACTCCTAAAAACATACACCTTTGTGTTATTCAAATTAATTATATGTATGATAATATATAATTGATGTGTTATACATATTACAAATGTATAACATATATATAATATATTATATTTGATAATATATTATATATAATTGCTGTGTAATAGATAAGTAATTGATATGATGTATATATGGTTTTCTTGGCACCTTTGGCTTTCTCTCTTGCTTGGATATGTGTAGAAACCTTCACTTCCTCCCTCTGTCCCCAACCTGCTTTTTAGCCAGCCGCCTCCTTGAGCTGTGCTGATACACTCCATCGTCACATTCTCAGCTTTATCACAAGGCAGTTTCATTTGCTCTCTGCCCCTGTTAAGCTCTCTGCTCCAGTTCCTTCACTGATTTCAATAGGAAAAACAGAACAGATATCCCTATAGAACACTGTCATCACCTCATAAGGCCTACAGCCTGGAACATAAAATACTTCCGATTTCTAAGTTTTCTCTCAAGTCGAGCAGATTACAAGTCGGGCACTTAAAATCAAAAGTCAAGAGGGAGCTAACCATGACATCGAACGAGAAGTACAAGCAGACATTATGACTCACTTCCAAACATTGGGAGCTATAGCGTCACAAGTCTAACCGGCCTGGAGAGGATGTGGGTCTGATAATCAGAATGTTCCCAGATTCAAAAAGCAAGAAGTAAACCTGTGTTTAAAATATGACTGCAGCATACAGATTTTGATTTAGCGTAACATGAAATAAAAAACAAGAAAGCGAATTTTGGAAGGACTGCTCAATTGTCTTCTTACCTGACACCAACAGAAGTCCAAAGTATTCCTTCCAACTCTTCCAATCCACAGATAGACCACACAGAGTTCAGGTAGCAGGAGATTCAAAGTTTGTACTTCACAGGATGCTGGAATATCAGATCCAGAGGAAAGTTTCCAAAGCTACTCCCTGCCACTTTCCTGTGGCACATATATAGAGTACCCAAATGCATTGTCACTTCAGCAGAAGAACAATTTAAGAGTAAGTCAAATTTCTGAAGACAGTTGTTTGTGAATGGTTATGATTCTTCCTCTTATGCACCATTCTCAAAATGCTATGTCACTGCATGCTATGTCACTGCACCAGCATGTCACTTGTAGGATGGATAAGGGATTCCAATTTTCCTTACTACTCACTATTCAACCAAGAAAGCAAACTCTTTAACAACATTCTCTCCTGCTTCTTAATCAATAAAAAGAACAAGATGAATGGCCCTTTAATTTCACAAAACACGCTGAGTTTAGAAGGTAGTTTAATATCCTTAATCTTATCTGTGGGATAATAAGCCACTGTTACCTATTTTCTCTCCCCTTGGTGGGTGCTATGCTTTGGTCAGGTGGAATTCACTCACAGCCAGCCTCAGATGAGGCCTACACAATTTCCTATTCTGTTAGGCTGATTGCTTCTCAACTATATTCCCCCAATATTGCATTTAGAGTCTGTTCCTGATTTGTGCACCCTGCTTCAATTCCTGCAGCAAAATTGCATAATTCTAAGTTCAAGAGCTGCCTGAGTATGAGAAAAAAAATAATAATAATAAACCAAAATGTGAGACTTCCATCTTTCCTTCCTATACAAATGAACATCCATAAGGTCTGCTAAATTGGTAAAAGTCACAGATCTTCTTGGATCCCTTTGATCCCTTCTTTCCTATAAAAATAACTGGGGAAGGTGGGCAACAAAACAGAAAATATAATCTTCCTAGGCAGATTTTCTGTTTTCTATTAGACAAGACCTCACAAACACAAATGGCTACAGTGGCCAGGCAGATCAGTGAGTGAGTGAACACAGGAGGCATAAAATACTAGCAGTAGTGTGGACTGTGGCAAACTAGTGAGTACATGTACAGCTCCTAACACTTCCCCTATCTGTTCAGTCCCAGCCAACTGCTGAGTAGAAATGCAGGTCCAAGGTTTTCAGATTTTTTGATTTTTCATGAGGCTCCCAAAGTCTGGACACTTTAATGTAAAATTTCCCAATTTGTAAATGTTGGCAACTAATTGAAAACATTTCAAAACAAGGCAAAGGCCAAGGAAAACAGGTCCACGGGCCAGAAGTGGCCTGTGAGCCATGGTGTACAAACTCTATGATAGGCTCAAAAGCTATTTAAATTCACTAAGACTGTCGGGGTGCATAAAGGAGGAAAGAGAAATGGCATAGCCTCCTGGCTTCAGATGGAAGTTTAATAATCTATGTGGAGGAAACACAGGTCACTGGGGAAAGAAACACTTTTGGGCAAACAGCCAATTATGGGTTGGCCGAAGCCTATGGGTTGACAATTATTTGACTTTGTCCAACAAATAATTTCTCTAGAATAAGAGATGAAATTGAAAGTCTGATTTCAAGAACACACCAATATAAACAGATAAATAATAAGCACATGTGTTTCTGTTCTAGAGTAAAAAGTCAGAAAAGCTAATGGGGATTTGAGATTTCAGGTCCCAGTTTTTTCAGGAAGAAGAGAAAAGCTATGAGAAATCTATGAACAACATTGCAGTGTTTTGTTTTGTTTTGTTTTTGTTTTTGAGATGGAGTCTTGCTCTGTCGTCCAAGTTGGAGTGTAGTGGGGCGATCTTGGCTCACTGCCTCCCGGGTTCAAGCGATTCTCCTGCCTCAGCCTCCCCAGTAGCTGGAACGACAGGTATGCACCACCACACCCAGCTAATTTTTTTGTATTTTTAGTAGAGATGGGGTTTCACCATGTTCGCCAGGATGGTCTCAATCTCCTAACCTCGTGATCCACCCACCTCGGCCTCCCAAAGTGCTGAGATTACAGGGGTGAGCCGTCGCACCCCACCCAATGTGCAGTTATTTGGGTGACACTGAAGTTGGGTAGGGAAAAAGACTCAATTATCAACATAGAGCCTATGGGGAGACAGAGTGGCTCCAGAGCGAGACTATCACAGCCGTCTCCCCCTGCACCTTCTGTAGTCACACTGAGGGTCAACCAGCCTGAACTGTTCTAATGAACAGAAATAATCAGAGGACTGCTGTGTCTGTCTGTAGCTCTCTCTGTTGAACAATTACCCACATCAGTATCCTGAGGGATACATACTTGGGGAATGTTGTGATGGATCTCAAGCACACCTAAGGGAAAGACCACAGGCACAGAGCTAAACATTAATATTTGCCAATTTACAACTATTGATTAAAAGCACTATCACCAAGCCAAGCACTCCAGCATGATTTTAACACTTTTCCCCAAAGGTTTCCAGCTTTCAGGAAAGGAGTTGCAGAGAATACAAGGTAAGTACAAGCAGCTCAGGCAAGCAGGCTGGGGAGCAGATCACTACTTCAGGCTTGGGATTTTCACAATCCTGCCTCCCCCGCGCTGAGACAATGCCCTACATTCACTGAGTTCTCAGGAGCTACCATAGTGTGCTGAGGAGCAGGAAAAAAAACTAGACTTGCATTGAGGATAGATTGGTATTCACTAAATGGCACTTCTGAATTTACTGCAGCCTTCGCCTTTAGAGAGAATTGCCAAGGTGCTCATAAAAGGAGAAATGATGAATATTCAGGATGTCTTTTGAATCCATTAGGCAACCGGGATGAGGTCTCCATATGTAGACTTCTGGTTCTTTCCTTAGGCTGTTAAGGAAACTGCCAAAATGGCCGTCTGCAGGAAAAAATGGAGCCTGGGTTTGCCAATGGGGAGAAAGTCTAAACGCCAAAGGTCAAGTCTGTGGAAATAAAATTGGTTTAGGAGCTTTTTGCAAAGGAAGGGATCTATAAATTTTGGATTTCTGGACACAGTGAATGAGGGAATGTGTCTGTCTGCTTGTAGGAACACTGATCAAAATGTAACAGCAGCCTATTTATCGTACTGACAGCCTTTTTTCCCCAGGATCAGATATTCTGCAGATCTAATTGTGTTCACTCCACACAGGAAAATCCCAGACAGTCTCTCTAGTGGCCTCCTATAGTTTTGTCAACTAAGCTTACCAGAAGCCTAAGCATTCGTGCATTTCTTAACACTGCAAAATGCTTATTATCAAATCTGCTTATTTAAGTCCTAAGCACTTGTTCTTCCCACTTACACAGAGAGGAACTGTAGGTTCTTTATGCTAAAAATAATTTTAAGAAACAATTTAGCACTGACCATTGGCTCCCAGATACATTGGACATAGGTCAATCAATTTTTAGGAAAAGGAAATTCTCGGAAGGAATGATGCAGGTTACTTATCATCAGTTTCCTTGCCTTTAGGGTAAAGGAGTGGAGTCAGATTCAAGGCAACAACGATTCCTGCAAGCCTCTGTGCTCCCACCCTGGGATGTGGATAAGCACCCTTCTTGCCCTCTAGCCACTGACACATTAGCAGGGGAAACATACACAGAAGTCAAACAGCTACACAATGTCAAAATAGCTACATTAAAGTACTATGTCAAAGTAAATGAGAGAATGATTCATTCTGGCAAAGAAGGGTGGGAAGAGAACCAAAGAGAAAATTACATAGGCGAGAAGACATTTGAGCTGGATCTTGAAAGACAAATCCAGAAAGAAGAAAAAAAATTGAGAGTAAGCACCCTAGAGGGAGGGCTCCCCCAGGGTAAAGGCTAGGGGTTAGAAAAGCACAAGGAAGAAAGGGTGAGCAAGTGGGAAAAGCCTCTAATTATTTTGTAGGAAACACATATACCCCTCAGGGAGATCATGTGCCCATCCTCTGTTCTAAATCTGGAATCAGAAAATATAGGCCTGTATCTCCAGAGTCCCTTCCAGAAATAACATTCCACGATTTTTATAATTCTAAGTGAGCAAACCAAGAAACCAACTCAAGGAAAACGATGACCTTAACAGTCTGTATTCTCTGCTGTTTTATAAGCAAAAGTGATACTGGTGGCAGTAGGCAGGATTACCACCCTGGGCCACAGGCAAATTGTCTACCACATGCTCTGCCAATCAGGGACGACCACAGCCCCTAGGAGGAAAGGAGCAGGGCTCTTCCAAGTGTGGGCAGAGGCCACAAGATCCACAAATGCTTGGATGCTAGGGACACCAGGTTCAACTTTTGCAATGGCACTCTTAATTCCCACACATCCCAGAGTTTCCCGTCAGTCTCTATTTCCTCCAGGGTCTCTGCTCTCTCAAGTATCATTGCAGAGTCTGGGGGCAGAAATAAATAGAAAATCAGAAACATGTAAAAAATACCTTCATGTGAGCATCTACTTGGTTTCATTTTCTCTTCATAACAACTATGAGAAGCACAAGCAGGGCAGATGAAAAAGGTAAGGCTCAGAGGGGAGCCTCTGCTCCTATTGCCACAGCTGCCGGAGGCAGTTGACGCCTACCTGGTCTAGTCAGCCTTCCGCCCCCAAACCCACTCAAACTTGCCATCCCTTGGTGCAATTGCTGAATGGATGGAAAACTTTCTAAAGAGACACAAATGGATAGCAACCTCTAGTTTATATTAGATATCAGGAAGAATTAGGGTATGAACAGAAATATGAATATTGTAAATATTACAATAGTGGAGTTCATAATGACATGGCACATTATTCAATAGATTAAATACATTATGACTTAAATGGTGTTTTGTGGCACTCTAAAACTTCAATATAACATACTAAAAGCACAGTTCCTAAAGAAAAATCTTCATATATTGGACTTTACCAAAATAAGAAACTTGTTCTACAAAAACACTGTTAAGAAAATAAAAAGACTGTTGGGTCTGGTAACACATGCCTGTTGTCCCACCTACTCAGTGGGCTGAGATGGGAGGATCCATTGAGTTCAGGAGTTTGAGACCAGCCTGGGCAACACAGTGAGGCCCAAACTGAAAAAAATAAAAAAGAAAATGAAAAGACAAATCACAGACTGGAAAAAATATTTGCAGATCACATATCTGATAAAAGACTTGTATACTTAATATTTTTTTAAAGAGAAAAGCTCTTAAAATCTAACAAGAAAATAACAACCCAATTATCATTAGGGCAATGCAAATTCAAACCAAGTGAGATACCACTATACATCTATAAGAATGGCAAAAAATAAAAATCTTTAAATGAGGATTCCAAATGCTGGAGACAATGAGAAACAGGAACTGTCATTTATTACTAACTGGGGATACAAAATGGTAAAGCAACTTTGGAAAGAAGTTTGGCAATTTCTTATATAGTTAAATGCACACTTACCACACAACCCATAGTAATCTCAATTCTAGATATTTACACAAGTGAACCAAAAACATTCACATGAAAACCTGAATGTGAATATTTATTTCAGCTTTACTCATAATTTTAAAAACTGTAAACAGACCAGATATCCTACAACAGGTAAATGGATAAAATACAGTGGTATATCCACATGACGAGATACTACTCAACAATTAAAAGGGACAAACTATTGAGTGACACAACAACTTAAGTGAATCTTAAGTACATTTTCACCAAAAAAAAGCCAGTCCCAAAATGCTACATATTATATTATTCCATTTTATGACATTCTGGAAAAGGCAAAACAGTAGGGGTGGAAAACAGATCAGTGATTACCAGGGGTAGAGAGGGGGTACTGACTATGAAGAAACCATATAAGGAATTTTTAGGCTATTGGAACTGTTCTTTATAGTCCTGTGGAAGTAGATAAATGACTCTATGAACTTGCCAAAACCCATAAAACTGTATAACACAAAGAGTGAACTTCACTATGTACAATTTTTTAAATCAACCAGGATATTCAGCAGAACCCAGATGTAATGTAAATTGTGATAAATAAATAAATGTATGACAAAGCATTATTGAAAAAGGTAATGGAAAAGGAAATTTATCTGTGAAACATTGGAAAATTGTTTGCATACGGTAAAGCTACAAGCAAGAATAACTATACGTGAACACTCTACTCTGGTTGTTTCTCACAGGGGTATAGGTAAACAATTTTGAAATGACTTTACATATATACTAGGATGGAACAAATAAGGAAATCTAAAATAGCCAGGTGTTCTACTGTAAGCAAAAGAAGTTACAAATAAACAACAAAGGGAAATCTACAATAAGTCCTGTGATATGATTAGAATCAAAGATACCAGAATGAACTCTTATTTAATATGTTCAGAGATAGATTGATACAGAAATAAATCTAAATATCTGTGTATTCATAGGTTAGTAGCTGTGTCTGCTCAGAGGTGCCAGAAGCAGTGACACCCCAGTAGCAATGAGCACACCTCGTGTCCAGACTTGATTTCTAAACATCATTCTCCACTAAGAGAAACCAGTAATCCTTACAGAAATGGTTGGTCCTAGAGCAGGAGCACAGAAAACACAGGATGCTCTCTAATAGTGTCAAAAAGTAAAGACGTGCTAAAAAATAAAATTAAAAAATGGGGGCTTGTCAAAAGGACACAAGTATATATCAAAAAGAATATACTTGAATTAGTATATCAAGGAGCTATCTGCGGTCTCATGTTTACTGCAGCACTATTCACAATAATCAGGCTATGGAATCAACCTTAGTGTCCATCAGTGGATAAATGGATAAAGAAAATGTGATACATATACACCATGGAATTATGTATTATTCCATTATTCAGCAATAAAAAGAATAAAACCTTGTCATTTGCAACAACATGGATGGAACTGGAAGGCATTAGGTTAAGTGAAATAAGGCAGGTACGAGAAGAAAAATATATGTTGTCACTCATGTGGGAGCTAAAACACATTGATCTCATGGAGATAGAGAGCAGAATGATGGTTATCAGAGGATGGGAAGGGTAGCAGGGAGGAAGAGAAAAGTAGGGATGGATAATAGATACAAAAATACAGTTAGAATAAATATCATCTAGTGTTTGATACACAATAGGGTGACTATAGCTAACAATAATTTATTGTATATTTTAAAACAACTAAAAGAGTGAAACTGGAATGTTCCTAACACACACAAAAAAATGATAAATGCTTAAGGTGCTGGATAGCCCAACTACTCTATTTGATCATTACACATTTTATGCCTGTATCAAAACATCACATGTAACCCCAAAATATATACACCTATTTTGTACCCACAATAATAAACAATAAAAATAAATATCTTAAAAGGACACAGGTGCCTATCTTAAAGAGCTGCTGATGAACATAGCTGGAACAATCTGAGCAGCAAAATAAACAATGATGGTACTGGATTATAACCTCAATAATAAAATAAGTATCTGTAAGTCCATACTGGTATAAATAAGTGATTAAGTACATAAATAAATGGAAAAAAGGATAAATCTTGACAGATTGACTGTCAATGATAAATGGAAGGAATGTGAAAAATAGAAAATCGCTACTAGAGCATAGTAATAATTGCTGCAGCTAAAATTAGTGAGAGAAGCTTTAAGCAGAAAGAGGATAGTACAGAGCCTTAAAATATCTCCATGAAATATTTATTAATTACTGTGGTGGTCTTAACTTACATCCACAAATTCTTTGATACTCTTCCTTCCAGAGAGCTTAATTCCCCTTCCATTGAATCCAGGCTGGAGTTACTGACTTACTTCTAACAAATACAATATGAAAAGGAGAAAATAGTAACTGCATAGTAAAGAATTCTAGTGTCAAGTGATTAATGTCAGTGTCACTAAATACATACATATGTGTGTGTGTGTGTTTATATATGTATATGTATGTGTATATATATATGTATGTATATGTATATATGTATATGTATCTCTGGGCATGGTATATTGAGCAGGGTATTTCACTTCTGATGTATTCTTTTCCACCATCTTTAATCTCAGTCTAGCCATGGGATAAGATCAGATAAATGTAAATTTAAGAACAATCAACAAAACACTTGACCAAAAAGTATCAAAAGTATCAAGGACATTAAAGACAAGGAAAAACGAAGAGGCTATCACAGATTGGAAGAGACTAAGGGCACATGACAATTCAGTGCAGCATGGTAGACTAGACTGGACCCTGGAATAGAAATAGCACATTATTGGAGAAACTGAATAAAGTGCATAGTAAAGCAAATAGTACTATATCATTGTTAAGCTTTTAGTTTAATAAACGTACCAAGGTTACAAAAGATGTTAACATTAGGAGAAGCTTGATGAAGGGCATACAAACACCCGCAACATTATTTTTAACTTTTTTTTTTTCAAAATAAAGCATACTTCTTGATGTCTAATATAATATGATTAACCTCCATTGTGGTTGCTAATTTTCTCTCTTAAGATCAAGCTTATAAGAGATTTCCCACCATACCACTATAGAAATGTTGTGAAACAAAAAAGAGAACAGAAGAGAAATGCCTTGGAGAAGGGGAGATAGAAAAACAAAGAAATGCTACGTAATGTGGAAAGTGAAAGAAAATAATTGAAGGAGTAGTACTGCCTCCCACCTTGAGCTCCAACAAGCCACTGGGACCTCAGCCTGGCATTTCCGTAGTCATTTCCATCATTCACACTACTTTCCTATCACCATATTAGTTAGGGCACAAGCTAAGCTCCATAATACAAGCCATCACACATAAAAGGAGACTTCAAAAAGCTCATGGAAAAATGGAATTTAAAGATAAAAATAAAATAAATAAAGACAAAAATATAGTCAATTCTCCAACGTAATCTCCGTCAAGCTCAGGACACTTTTGGAAGTGATACTGGACATACAGTCTATCCCTAAAGAACTGAGGGGTTCAGGCACAGTGGCCTAGAGTCCCAGCTACTTGGGAAGCTGAGGCAAGAGGATCACTTGAGCCCAGAAGTTCAAGGCTGTACTTCAGCCTGAGCAGCAGTGTGAGACCCTCTCTCAAAAACAAAACAAACAAAACAAAAAACAACCGAGGGTCCTGGGAATTTAACCATGTTGGTACATTTTTGGTACATTGTTAACTGAGGAATACATGGGTGCCCTTTAAAGATTTTCAAAGATTAGGAAACAAAAAGAAGTCAGAAGGAGTCAACTCAGAACTGTGAGGTGGATACCTAATGATTTCCCACCGAAACTCTTACAAAAGTGCCCTTTTTGATGAGAGGAATGACCAGGAGCATTGCCATCATGGACAGTGGGTTTCTAGTGAAGTTTGCCCAGAAATTTTTCTGCTAAAGTAGTAGCTGACTTTCTTAGAACACCCTCATAACAAACAGATATTATGTTCTTTAGCCCTCCAGAAAGTCGACAGACAAAATGCCTTGAGCATCCCAAAAAGCCTTTGCTGTGACTTTTACTCTCAGCTGGTCCACTTCTGCTGTGACTGGACCACTTTCACTTCTTGGTAGACATTGCTTTGATTGTGCTTTGTCTTCAGGATCATACTGATAAAGCCGTGTTTCATCTTCTGTTACAATTCTTCAAAGCAATGCTTCAGGATCTTGATTCCACTTGTTTAAAATTTCTGTCAAGCGCTCTTCTCTGGTCTGCAGCTAATCTGGGCACAAGAGTTTTCATTGAGTGGAAAGTTTGCTCAACTTTCATTTTTTAGTAAGAATTGTGAAAGCTGAACCAGTTGAGATGTCTATGGTGTTGGCTATTGTTTCTGCTGTTAATCATCAGTCCTCTTCAATTAGGGCATGAATAAGATTAACTTTTTCCACAGAGACTGATGTGGATGATCTGCCACTGTGTGTTTCATCTTCAATATCATCTCATCCCTTCTTAACATGAGCTCTCCATGTATGAAATTCCAATTTCTTCTGGGACAGTGTCCCCATAAACGTTTTGTAAAGCACCAGTGGTTTTACCATTTGTACACCCAAGCTTCATCATAAATTTCTTGTTAGTTCTTGCTTCAATTTTAGCAGAATTTATGTTGCTCTGATTGGGGCTCTTTTCAAATAGATGTCTTATCTTTTGTGTCTCAAACTAGATCCTGATCAGACAAACAAGTTAGTACAAGTTTATTTTGCTGCAAAAAAAAAAAAAAAATTGAAACTCGTGAAATTTTTCATAATGTTCACTTTTCATGAACTTTTTAAAGACCCCACGTTCAAAGAAATAAGATTATAGTTTTCCTCCTATTTCACAACTGGGAAGTAGATACTCCAGCTCTTATAGGATGACTCTGCCATTCTTTATGGAGTTCCTTTCTATGGGGACAAGCCCTGGGAAAAGAAGAAGAGGCAGAGCAGCTAAGACTCCTTCCTTGGCTGGCTTTTATTCTGCTCACATCCCATTGGCCAGAAATAAGGTACATGGCCTGATTCATGTAACAAAGGAGGCTGGAAAATGTAGTCTCTAGTAAGTGGGCAAAAGTAGACCTGTTGAGAGTAAAAGTCATGGCAACTCTAATAACCAGCTAATGCTCACCAGTTCTCCTGTTAAAGAAGGGAAGAATCTGGTTCTGGTAGAAAAGTAGCAGCTGTCCCACTAGTTCTAATCCAGAATGCTTTCAACAAATTATACCATGCCCTGCTGCGGAATTTTCTATTTAAGGTGATGACAAAAGTACAGGCAGTCTTCAAAATTTGCAGAAGAAAATTAAATTTTATAGAAGATAATACGTGATATCATGGGGCATGGGATAAGGGGAACACTATAACATTAATCAAATTTATCTAAAGAGAACATTAGAACAACCAAGGGTAGAATACTAGCAAGGCAGATTTTTTGGGAAAATGGCCACAATCCATGCCTGTCTATACCTTTACCTCTGTGCAAGGTGACTTTGCCTTTCTTCCCACCAAGAGAGTCTTTCCCTACCCTTTGAACGTGGACTGCCCTTGTGACTTGCTTTGTTCCCATACAATGCGACAGAAGTGACTTTGCGCAACGTCCAATCCTAGACCCCTGAAAGGGGGCCTTATCACAAGGGGAATTTTCTGTCTATTTAAGATGATGACAAAAGTTCTGAGGTGTGGGAAGAGAATCAGAGACAAAAAGAGGAAAAAAATTGAAAGAGAGGGCACCCTAGAGGGAGGGTCCTGCCAAGGTCAAGACTGGGGGTTAGAAAAGCACAAGGAAGAATAGATTATCAAATAGGAAAAGCCTCTAATTATTTTGTAAGAGAGACACATACTTCTCAGGGAGATCATGTGCTCATCCTCTGTTCTAAATCAGGAATCAGAAAATATAGGCCTAGACAAAATTCCCCTTGGAATTTTTGGGGGGCAAGTCACAAGGGCATTGTTCATTCCTCTTCTTGCCCTTAGAAAGCTTCCACTGTGTAAATAAGATCAGGCTAGCCTCCTGGAGGATAGATACCATGTGGGGTCAAGTCAAGCCAAGCCATGCCAGCTGAAGCTATCCTAAACCAGCCAGCCTCCAGCTGATTTGGTAGCAGGCCACAGATAGAAACAGATAGAAGAGGTGCCCAGCTGACATCAGCTGACCTACTGACTGTTAGCTAAATAAATGGCTGTCATCTAAAGCCCCTAAGTTTAGGGGTTGCTTATTATGCACAACAGCCACCTAGTAAAATGTGGAGCTCAATTCCTTTTTTTTTTTTTTTTTGAGTCAGGGTCTTGTTCTGTTGCCTAGGCTGGAGTGCAGTGACATGATCTCGGTTCACTGCAACCTCCACCTCCCCAGGCTCAGGAGGTGATCCTCCTACCTCAGCCTCCCAAGTAGCTGGCACCACAGATGTGCACAATCATGCCCAGCTAATTTTTGTATTTTTTGCAGAGATGGGGTTTTACTATTTTGCCCAGGCTGGTCTCAAACTCCTGGACTCAAGAGATCTTCCTGCATTGGCCTCCCAAAATGCTGGATTACAGGTTTGAGCCACTGCCCCGGCCTCAATTTCTAAGGGATGAGCTGATGAAAATGAATTAGAAGAACTGCAAAAGAAAGTCAGAGAGCTGCAAGAGAATCAGCAAGCAGTGTGAATCACAGAGACCGGAGAAGTTTCAAGATGAAGGAAGTGGTCCTTAAGCAAGATGAAGCCTAAGAGGGTGGCAGGTTTTTACAACAGAAATACTAATTTGAAACACCACATAGGTAATGAACACACAAATAGAAACTATTATGTACTTCCCATTAATAGTGGAAAATTCAATTTCTTCTTTTGGTTAAACACATACTGCCTACACCACTACATACCTTTCAGACAGGAAAACTGAATGTATAACCCATTCAGAACATGAGTGACTTTCTTTAATCTTAATGTTCTCCTAAAAGTCTTATCTCCAAATACTGATACATTGAGGGTTAAGATTTTAATATATCAATTTTTGGTGGACACAATTCACTTCATAGCAGAGATGATTGATTGATAGATGGAGAGATAGATAAATGGATAGATGGATGGATGGATGGATAGGATAAATGAATGGATGGATAGATAGGAGATAGATAGCTAGAGAGATGATAGATAACTACCCGATAGATAGATAGATAGATAGGATAAATGGATGGATAGATAGATAAATGGATAGATGGATGGATGGATGGATGGATGGATAGATAGGATAAATGGATGGATGGATAAATAGGTAGATAGCTAGATAGATGATAGATAACTACTTGATAGATAGATACATAGATAGATAGGATAAATGGATGGATAGATAAATGGATAGATAGGTGGATGGATAGATAGATAGATAGATAGATAGATAGATAGATAGATAGATAGATAGAATAAATGGATAGATACATAGATACATAGATAGATGATAGATAACTACCCAATAGATAGATAGATAGATAGACAGACAGACAGTTAGATAGATAGATACCCAAAACTCACATGACCCTAGGGTCTTCTTGTGGTGCATAAGTCCAAGAAGTTGTTGGTCCCATCTGTGACCAAGTTGCAGGCTGACTTAAGTAGCCCATTATCTCCATAACTTCCAACGCTCCTTCCTTCTGTTCACTAGCTCTGACCCACTCCCCTTCTCTTTTCCTGATTTACTTCCTTTCTCCTCTGTTCCCCTAAATTATCTTCATGTTTCTCAGCCCCACACAATCCTTTCTTCCTTTCTCAGCCCACCATTTATTCCACAGCTTTTGTGTAGAAGATATTTGGAGAACCAGATTTTTCCTGCTCCACATCACTAAGGAAAGGCCTGAGCTTCCAATAGACCCAAAGCCTAACTATCACTCTCCAGGCCTCCAGAGGTTAACTGACAGAGTCAGGGAAGCTGGGCTACTGCTTGGACAAGTGAAATTCTCTCTGACCAAAGTGTATATGTGTATGTGTGTGTGCATGTGTGTGCCTGTGTTGAGGAAGAGCACAGCCTTTGGAGTAGACTTTGGACTTCACTTACAGCCTTATCACTTAGTAGCCATGTGGCCTAGGACTTAATCTCTCAATGCTTTGTTCAGTTCTGTACAACCACATTCATCATAATCTTTACTTTGAATGATTGATACGTGCATTAAAGTATGTTAAATTTGCCAGAGCATCAGTTTTATGTCAGAGTCACAGATGCTGCAAAGAAACCATCCAACAGTGCCCAGCACATAGTGGGGGCCTCAATAAATGCTGCTTATTGTTTGTGATTCCTGTCTGTTAATCCCCATAGCCTTGTCCCACTGGCCTGGCTAGACTCTCTGTCACCTTCTGTTGGCTCTCCCTATGCCTGGTACCTGCCAGTTTATCACCTTTTCTACCTGTTGGATTTAATTTCCTGAAATTATCTCCTTCCCAGTCCAGTGGACAAGGATTGGTTCATACCCTGGCTTCTTCTGGTGAGACCCATCCTGCTAAAGTTAACCAGACCGGGCCTGCCTGTGTCTTAATGAAACCATTTGTTCCTCAAAATGACTCTCTCAATAAATGGAGTAAAAACACAATGATGATTGGGAAAAAAAGGGGAAATGCGTAAGAGGACATGGCACGGTGACAAGCACATTCAAGGCCATAAATATGTGGCAATTGCTTTTCTCATCTAGTTCTCTTATTTTGAAACTTTCCTGGAAGAGACCTGATATTATTAGCCATTATGATGAGGCAGACGCTGTTTATTTGCCCAGTCACATGAGGATCACGTAGGACTGACAACCGGTAAGGAAATTATGTCATTCTTTGTGACAGG
>PVKP010002789.1:0-117890 GCA_004027715.1 Plecturocebus donacophilus
AGTCTCGTTCTGTTGCCCAGGCTGGAGTGCAGTGGCATGATCTTGGCTCACTGCAACCTCTGCCTCCCAGTTTCAAGCGATTCTCTTGCCTCAGCCACCGTAGTAGCTGGGATTACAGGCACCCACCACCACACCCAGCTAATTTTTGTATTTTTAGTAGAGACAGGGTTTCATCATGTTGGCCAGGCTGGTCTTGAACTCCTGACCTCAGATGATCTGCCCACCTTAGCCTCCCAAAGTGCTGGAATTATAGGCGTGAGCCACTGCGCCCAGCTGACATCCGTTTTCTCCCTCGTGGCACACACGTCACTCACTCCTCACTATAAGAGAGAGTCAGGATAGAGAAGCCCTGCCTGCCCTTCTCCTGGTGCAGGCCTGCCGTCACTCATAGCCCTTCAGCCCCCTCTCTTCTCTGCCCCAGCCTCTGGCAGCCCTGCCTTGACAAGGAGTGAATTCAGTCCACTCGGGAATGTTCCAGAAGGATCCTTAGGACAGGGTCAAAGTCCAGAATTCATCTCTTAAGAACTGTGGGGGGCCCTCTTCTCTCTGGGAGAGGCTGATCCTGTATAGCACTTTGTCCTCACCCCCCAACCCTACAAAGGAAGAGCAGAACTACCTAGATTTTACTCACAAACAATGGTGCACAATTTTGCAAGTTCCTTACATTCTCAACTTTTTATCTGGCAAATTTGGTTACTGGTATCTGCCCTGTTCACCTCCCAGAGGCTTAACAAGTGATATGTCTTCTATTTAGTTTCTGTGTTGTTTAAAGCAGTACACCTACCTAAGGTAATACTGTTTGTTCTTCGAGACATCGTCATTTTGTAGAGAGGATCAGAGGCTTACTTACAGCAGAATATGAGCTAGCAAGCCAGAGGTGGGGCTCCATCTTTGTTCACATCTCTGGGCACCTCGATTTAGTCATCTGTGCAATTGAGATGATACTGGCCATCAATTAGCACAGTATCAGGCACACAGAAAGAACTCAATAATTAGTAGCTATTGATATTAAGATGGGGCTAAAATTAGTACCTCCCTTACCAAATCTCAGAGAAAGAGTGTGTCTATGTGCTGTCACTTTGTTAAAGGGAAAGGCAGAAACTGACAAGCACATGGCAGTCTAGGCACCCTTCAATGCCCTTTCCTCCAGATACTGGGTCTTAGGAACTGTCCACCTCTAAGGTGCTGAAGAATATCCAAGACTTCAAGAATCCCCAGGAAAGGGTTGAGCCCCCATTTGCAGGTCCGCCATAGTGGCCCCAAGCCCCTGGCATGAGGCCCTCTTAAGCCCATCCTCTCACCCCCAGACCCACATCTTCTCCTCCTCTCCCCTCTCTGCAGCGTCCGTGAGGATTACAGGTACATCCAGTGTGGTGTACAACCCCAGCAGTCCTCAGTGACCACTGTCGTCAAATCCTATTACTGGAGGGTTACTCTGGCCCCACACCCCAAAGACATTATTTGGTAAGCCTCCTCCATCCCTCCCCTTGCCTCCGAGCTCCTCTGAGACTGAAGAAGGCAGCAGGACAGGGCCTTCTCTCCCCATGTCCCCAACAGAGACTCCAAGGGAACTAAGTTCCATGCTGTCCTGGGCACCACAGCCTCTGTGTACCCCCAGATTCATTCCCACAAGTGTGGGAGGCATCCAACTCTTAGCAAAAAGGTTATTCCTGCAGAAGGAACTCAGGTCCATTTTTTTTTTTTGGCTGTATGCTCCAGATCCTTTACAAACGGTGTGACGGGGGTGGCCTGGGGCCCATTGCATGCAGATCGGGACCCAGGGGGCTGAATTAGACCAGGGTGGCCTGGGTCCATGGCTGGCATGCAGCAAACAGAACGTGGGCTCTAAGAACTGACGTCTCTTAAGTGTGCCTCCTTCTTCCATCCCTCCTCAGGAAACACCTGTCTGTCCGCCGCTTCTTTTGGTGGGCCCGATTTATCGCGATCAACACCTTCCTCTTCTTCCTCTTCTTTTTCCTCACCACACCTGCCATCATCATAAACACGATCGACATGTACAACGTCACCCGCCCCATCGAGAAGCTGCAGGTGCCTCCTCTGCTCAGGCCAGGCCTGGGGGCCCCAGGGAGATCAAGGAAGAATTCAGGCGAGGATGGGATGGGGGGCCCCTGGGATGGGTCTGTGGAGCCCATATAGTGCGAACTTTGTGGAGGTGGCTGTGGTGCAAATGGTGGGGTAGGATTTGCTTTGTTCTAAAAGGATGAAGGTGGGTGACTTCCAGTCTTAGGGACCAGGGCTAGAGTGGGAAGGGAGAGTGGGGAATCCAGAGGCAGGTCCTGGGGTGAGTTGGAGGGGGTGTTGTCCTGGCAACATGGGCTCAGAGGTCTTCATGAATGGGGTCATCCCAGGCCAGCTTGGGGTCCAGAGGGTATGGCAAGTGTGAGTGGCTCTGCTCTCTGCAAGTTGTCCAGGGCAGCAGGCTCCCGATTTGTATGGTAGGGTTGAGGGTGAGGAAGAGTGAGGTAAGTCGCAACACAGCCCTCTTAGAGAAATGTGAACTCCAGATCCGCCTCCACCTCCCTCACCTCCAGACACCCACACTCCAGACTGGGAGCCTCAGCCCTGGAGGAGCCATCCCTGAAGTCAGGGGACTCCTCCTGCTGATGATGCAGGTCAGAGGGAACACCAGCCCATTTCCAAATTCTTTCTCCTCAAGGCTGCTATGATGAGCCTAGGAGGCCCCTTCTGCCATATTCTCCCCATCCCCGTTTCCAGTAACACACATGTGCACATGCACATGCACACACACATGCATATGCACAAACGCACACAAAGTCAACAAGCGTGCACGCACGTGCGCACACACACACACACACACACAAAGTCAAGCCATACCACTTCTGCTGCTGTTTTTTGTTCCCCTTTGTCAACTTTGTAATAGGCCCAGACCCCCACCCCCCAGGTGTCCTGGGCATGCCCCAGCTCTCCCTGGGGATTCCTCCATCCTTGCCTCCTCCTCTGCTCACATGTCATCACAGCAAAGGCAGTGTCATCTCCCGGCTGGCTCTGGCCTTAGGAGGGAGTCACTCAGCAAAGCTCAGGCTGCCCTTCCAGTGGCCTCAGTGTAGAAGGTCTAGCCCTTTGGGGACTCCACTTGACCTTGGGTGTCAGCCTCTGCCTGGGCAGGTAGGCCATGAGAAGGGCCAGGCCCCTTGCAGCCTCCAGGAGAGCAAGCCAGCCCTGGAAGTGAGCGGGAGGGGAGGAGGCAAGAGGAAGGGGCTGCTTGTGTTGACATCTCTCCTTCCATCCTCCCTTCTCCCCCTGCAGAGCCCAATTGTGACCCAGTTCTTCCCCTCTGTGTTGCTCTGGGCCTTCACAGTGATACTGCCTCTGATTGTCTACTTCTCCGCCTTCCTCGAGGCCCACTGGACCAGGTGACCTGGGGGGCCTCCTCTCCTAGCCCTGCAGTTTCTCCAGCCTCTTCTCCTGCCCTGGCTTCCCCACCAGCCTGGCACTTGGGCCTCCCCTCTAGCCTAAGGAGGAGAACTGATGAGGGATGGTTTTGATACCTGAAACCATCCCCAAAGACCAACAGGTGTTCTCTCTTTGGAAGGAGGGTCCTGGTTGTCTCTGGGCCCCTGGGATGCTGAGGTAGAGCCACCGTCTGACTGTGGGGCCAAAACCAAGCCCTCTTTGGGCCTCTCCCTCAGCCCCCAACCATATCCTGAAGGCATGGAGCTCTAGGCATGAGCTAGGCAGTCCCAGGCATTCCAGGCAGAAGGCACAGGAGAAAAGACTTGTATGGGACAGGCAGTAGACTGCTGTGGCCACACAGAGTGGCCCATGAGCTCACTGTGACTGTCATCACATATGGCCCACCCCATGCCAACCTTCTACCCAATCAGGAGCTTTCCCATTTGTTAGCCTTGACGGTTCTGTGGTGGCAGCTCACCGGGTAGAAAGTATTTGCCATACCCTGGGCAGGTGGCACTACTTTGGCTGGAAGGCTGCATGTATCTCAAAAGTTGTTTCCTGCACCAAAAGTTCCTACCATTCCACCAGGCAGCAAGCCAAAAGGTTTGTCCTAACAGAAACCCTTCCTGGCCTTTCCTCTGGCCAAGAACAAGACTTATATTGATCACTAAAACTCTGCGGGGATTTTGCATATTCTTGATAATGTGTCTTTAACACAGAGATGTCAACTATGTGGCACATCTGTGCCTTCCCATCCCTCCTCATGCCCAGCACAGATATCACTAGTTGATCGTGCTGTTCTTTCCTGCTGCTCCCAGATGCAGCACAGCTCACAGTGGTGTATGGAGATGGTGTCGGTATGCACGATCAAACCCATTTCCCAGCCCAGACCTCTACTCTACATATATCTGTATTAGCCCGTTTTCACACTGCTGATAAAGACATCCCCAAGACTGGGTCATTTAGATAGGAAAAAGGGTTTATTGGACTTATAGTTCCACATGGCTGGGGAAGCCTCACAATCATGGCGGCAGGCAAGGAGGAGCAAGTCACATGCTACGTGGAAGGCAGCAGGCAAAGAGAGCTTGTGCAAGGAAACTCCCCCTTATAATACCATCAGATCTCACGAGACTTATTCGCTATCATGAGAACAGCACAGGAAAGACATACCCCCATAATTCAGTCATCTCCCACTGAGGCCCTCCCACAACATGTAGGAATTATGGGAGCTACAAGGTGAGATTTGGGTGGGGACACAGAGCGAAACCATGTCAACATCTCTCTTCCTCTCTATTTTTCTTTTTTTGAGATGGAGTCTTGCTCTGTTGCCTGGGAGGCAGGTTCAAGCAATTCTCCTGCCTCAGTCTCCCAAGCAGCTGAGATTACAGGCGCGTACCACCATGCTCAGCTAATTTTTGTATTAGTAGAGATGAGGTTTCACCATGTTGATAAGGCTGGTCTCAATCTCCTGACCTTATGATCCATCTGTCTCAGCCTCCCAAAGTGCTGGGATTACAGACGTGAGCTACCATGCCTAACTCTTCCTCTCTATTATGTAGTTAGGCCCTTGGTTCTTCTTAGGCCATGCCCACTGATGAATATCTCTCTTCGTTTCCTTCTAGATCAAGTCAGAATCTGGTCATGGTACACAAGTGCTACATCTTTCTGGTATTCATGGTGGTCATTCTGCCCTCTATGGGACTGACCAGGTACCGCACTTCCAATTATCCCTCCTGTCTTAGCCAGGCTCTCCTTAGGGTTAAGACCTCCTCCTTCAGCTACTGAGGCCTGCCTGTGGTTGCTACAAACCTACTCCTCAGATGACAGCCTCGTGCCTGTCATGGGTGTAGCATGAGCCAGGCTTCATACAAGCACTAACATGTCAGTCATGAGCTTGGCCAACATAGAGCTTATCATCTGGCTGGGGACACAAGGCATGCTTACCAGCTGACCGACAGCCCCACATGGGAACAACACAGCCAAAAAGCAGTAGAAATTCAGAGAGGGAGAGAGTACTGTGAGAGACATGAGTGAGTACTGTAAGAGACACAAGTGGGCACTGAGCACTGCGAGAGACACGAGTGGGTACTGCGAGAAACACGAGTGAGTACTGCAAGAGACACGAGTGAATACTGCAAGAGACATGAGTGAGTACTGTGAGAGAAATGAGTGGGTACTAAGACATGAGTGAGTACTGTCAGAGAAATGAGTGAGTACTGCGACAGACATGAGTGGGTACTGCGAGAGACATGAGTGGGTACTGCGAGAGACACGAGTGAGTACTGCGAGAGACACGAGTGCATACTGTAAGAGACACGAGTGAGTACTGTGAGAGAAATGAGTGGGTACTGCGAGAGACATGAGTCGGTACTGCGATAGAAATGAGTGGGTACTGCGAGAGACATGAGTTGGTACTGTGAGAGAAATGAGTACTGTGAAAGACATGAGTGAGTACTGTCAGAAAAATGAGTAAGTACTGTGAGAGACATGAGTGAGTACTGCTAGAGACATGAGTACTGTGAGAGAAATGAGTGGTTACTACAAGAGACATGAGTCAGTACTGCGAGAGAAATGAATACTGTAAAAGACATGAGTGAGTACTGTCAGAGAAATGAGTAAGTACTGTGAGAGACATGAGTGAGTACTGCTAGAGACATGAGTACTGCGAGAGAAATGAGTGGTTACTACGAGAGACATGAGTCAGTACTGCAAGAGAAATGAATACTGTGAAAGACATGAGTGAGTACTGTCAGAGAAATGAGTGGGTACTATGAGAGACATGAGTCAGTACTGCAAGAGAAATGAGAACTGTGAAAGACATGAGTGAGTACTGTCAGAGAAATGAGTAAGTACTGTGAGAGACATGAGTGAGTACTGTGAGAGAAATGGGTGGGTACTGTGAGAGACATGAGTTGGTACTGCGAGAGAAATGAGTGGGTACTGTGAGAGACATGAGTGAGTACTGTGAGAGAAATGAGTACTGTGAAAGACATGTGTGAGTATTGTCAGAGAAATGAGTAAGTACTGTGAGAGACATGAATGAGTACTGTGAGAGAAATGTTTGCTCACAGTTTTGCAAACTGGCCCAGGTTTGCTGGAGGAGGTGGCCTTGAGCTCAAGGGCCAAAGGGTTCAGGACCAGGACAGCCCAGCACTGAGAAGGCAGAGTGGAAGTGTGGACTGGCCAGCTGGAATAAAGCAAGGGTCTTTGGAGATTGGGCAAGGGAGGATGGTTGACCCCTCAGCCTTAGCTCAGGTTTGCTAACTAACAGGACTGCCTTGTTTTTGCTTCTAGTTTGGATGTCTTTCTCCGCTGGCTCTTTGACATCTACTATCTAGAGCAGGCCTCCATCAGGTTCCAGTGAGTACTGCCACGTGTCCACCAGGGCTGCTGTGTGCACTCACTGGAGTGGGTATACGTGCTCTTCCCTGAGTCCAGCACCCAAATTTGCTCACAGAAGTATGGACCAATGCTTGTGAACCTCCTCACTGGGCAGACTCATTACCTTTCCTGTGCTGAAATCTCTGACAATCTGGTTAAGCCCAGGGACCCCTTCTCAGAATGATGTTTTTGAAATAATTGTATATTCACAGGAAGTTGTCCCAAAACAGTATGGGGGTGGGTGTTCCATGAGCCCTTTATGCAGTGACCCCCAGTGGAAGCATTGTGCATAATTATAGTGCAATAGCAAAACCAGGATATTGACACTGGTCCAATCTGCAGAGCTGATTCTGATCCTGCCAGTTTTACATGTACTCTGAATGATGTCTTTACGTGCACAAAATACATGGATTACAAAGAAAACCAATTATACTGAATTATAGTTATCAAGATATTTTAAAAATCAAATTTTTGACATAGTTTTTATAAACACATCAATAACAAGATACTGCTTTTTTTTGAGACCAAGTCTCATTCTGTCTCCCAGCTGGAGTGCAGTGGTGCAATCTCGGCTTATTACAACCTCTACCTCCAGGGTTCAAGCAATTCTCCCACCACAGCCTCCCAAGTAGCTAGGATTACAGGCGAATGCCACCATGCCAGGCTAATTTTTATATATTTAGTAGAGATAGGGTTTCACCATATTAGCAAGGCTGGTCTCGAATTCCTGGCCACAAGTGATCTGCCCACCTTGGCCTCCTAAAATGCTGGGATTACAGGCATGAACCACCACGCCCAGCTGATATTGCATTTTTTATATAGGCGAGCTGAAGTTACATTTTAAAATGTCTTAAAAACATTAAGTCTTTAAAAAGTCTTTAAAAAATGTCTTTAAAATGTCTTAAAGACATCAGTTTAAAAACTGATATGACTTATTGGATAAGAACATTAAACTAGGGGGGATCTTTGACAAAGTAACATGCAGACTATGTGGGACATTCTGTCAATTTCAAATTTTTTTGTTTTTATGGTTAACAAGTGTTGAGAATCCCAGTCTTCAAAGACATGCAAATGACATGCAAACTTCCATAACTTGCTCTATAAGGCAAGGATCAGAATTCTCCAAGGTATTTTTTAGTAGAGATGGGGTTTCACTATGTTGGCCAGGCTGGTCTCAAACTCCTGACCTCAGGTGATCCACCCACCTCGGCCTCCCAAAGTGCTGGGATTACAGTTGTGAGCCACCATGCCCCGCCATATAACCCACATTCTTCATGCAAGAAAATACTAAATTTCAGTTGGAGATTCATAAAAATAAAGATGTTGTTTTTTTCCCATCCTAGTTTACAGACCCCTAGAAACCCACTCATGGATTCTCCAGAGTCTTCAGACCTGGGTCAGACACCCTTGCTTTGGATCAAGCCAATGCATGTATCCCCTAACACACCCAGGCTTTATGTGGTCCCGCCCCCTCCCTGCTCAGTGGCCCGCTTGTCAACTTAATTGGGTTGGGGACATACGTATTATAGGAGAGAGAAAGAGAAGAAATGCTACTCTCCTTGTCTGTTTCTGTATCTCCACCCCCACTCCCATTTCCTCTGCTGCTCTCCTCTCTCTCCCCACTTTTAACGTCTCTCCCTTTCCCCGTGACTTCTGTCCCCGCCCGCCCTCTCCCCGACTGCCCAGGTGTGTGTTCCTGCCAGACAATGGCGCCTTCTTTGTCAATTACGTGATCACGGCAGCTTTACTTGGCACAGGCATGGAGCTGCTTCGTCTGGGGTCACTCTTCTGGTACAGCACCCGCCTCTTCTTCTCTAGATCAGAGCCAGAGAGAGTCAACATCAGAAAGGTACAGGCTGGCCCTTCACAGAGCACAACCCTCAGTTTCCCTTGGGAGGGTGACAGGGATAGGGCCTGCTAGAAGCACCAAGGGGCTTGAGGTGGGAGGGATGGTGAGGATGGGTGGCGGTGGGACACCTTGGTCTCCCGGGCTGGAAGGGAGGCTGCCTCCAGGACTCAGCTGCCAGGAGGCTGATGAGGAACCACAGAAGTAGCCATGACAAGGGGACTGGGCCACCTCAAGGTGACACCTGCCTTCTGCCCCAGAACCAGGCCATTGACTTCCAGTTCGGGCGTGAGTACGCGTGGATGATGAACGTGTTCAGCGTGGTGATGGCGTACAGCATCACCTGCCCTATCATCGTGCCTTTCGGTGAGTCACCTCCGAGGCGTGCCCAAGAGCTGCACAGCCGCAGATGGGGAGGGAAATTGAGCCCCACAGTATCAGCCACCTCCTGGAGCACCAGGAAATCTGCGGTGGGGAGGTGTCGGGGCTAGGGCCAAGCTGGGGTGCAGGGGAGCTGAGGTTGGATGGCTGCTGACAGGAAATGTTTGTTGAATGAATGCATGAGTGAACGACCCTTCACCAAGCTGGAAGAATCCATTCTGGGGTCTCAAGGGAAGCTGCTGGCCCCAGAGGTCAGCACCACAGAGCTCCCCCAGTGCATCCTCGGCTGCTGTGACTCTGACAGCCCTGGATCTGGCTTCTCAGGCCTGTGGAGACACTGGAGCCACAAAGGTCCTGACTCGAAGGGGCCACTGAGTAAGTGTCCGCCTTTGGCCCCCAGGGCTGCTCTACCTGTGCATGAAGCACCTGACGGATCGCTATAACATGTACTACTCCTTCGCACCCACCAAGCTGAACGAGCAGATCCACATGGCCGCCGTCTCCCAGGCCATCTTCGCGCCGCTCTTGGGTCTGTTCTGGATGCTGTTCTTCTCCATCCTGCGGCTGGGTAGGTACCGAGCCTGCCTGGAGACCCCACCTCCGCCTGCCCCACTGCTCTGTGAGTCCCTCAACACTGACCCTGTTAGGAGAAAAGCCCAGGTGGGGCAAGATGTTGCTCAGCAGACCTGGCCACATCCAGTGACTTCTCTGGGCCTAAAGGGCCTGCGTGTGAGTCTCAGCAGAGCTTCCAGGCTAAGAGGAGGGCCTGGGCCAACATCGTCCACGGGTGTGACTCTGGGTTTCCAACACTCAGGGTGGGAAACCTCATACTCCTTCATTCTAACTCCAGGCGCTCAGGAAATAGAGCATCAGCTATTGGGAACTCAGTTCCCCTGACATTTCCTCTGGGATCCTATAAGATGCCTGATTTTTTTGTTTTGTTTTAATTTTTAATTTTAGTTTGTGAAACAGGGTCTTGCTCTGTTGCCTAGGCTGAAGTGCAGTGGTGTGATCACAGCTCACTACAACCTTGACCTCCCAGGCTCAAACAATTCTGCCACCTCAGCCTCCCTGGTAGCTGGGACGATGGGCAAGAGCCATCATGACTGGCTAATTGTTTTTAGTTTTGTAGAGATGAGGTCTCACTATGTTGGCCAGGCTGATCTCGAATTCCTGGGCTCAAGCGACTCTCCCGCCTAGGCCTCCCAAAGTGCTGGAATTTTAAGTATGAGCTGCCACTCTCAGTGGTAGATGCCTGGTTTTGGGGGTTGCCAAAACCCTGGAAGAGGAACCAGAGACTGCAGTAGTGGCCAGCCTTTGCCTCACTCTTTAGCTTCACAGAGCTGCTGTCCCTGCCCAGGGGAGCTCAGAGACACCCTCTTGGAAGCAGTCCCTGCAGGCCACAGATGAGGAATCCCTCAGCTGTCTCCCCTTGCAGGCATCTGTGTCCCCAGCAACCCCAGTCCCACTGCCCTTCCCTTGGGACACTTGACCTTAACCTTCTCAGTGGTGGGAGAAGGGAGAGGTGGCATTTTCTTTTCTCTCCCTGTCATTCCCCCTGCGCTTCAGTCTTGCCAGGCTGAAGGTCTGGAAAGACAGAAGCTGAGTTGAGTTCCAAGGTGGTGAGAAGAGGTGATGTTTTCTTTTCTCTCCCTGCCATGGTGGCATCCATGGGGTTGACTCCCAGTCATATATGTGGCTTATCCATTTGCTGTCATCCCCAATGGCTTATCCTGCTAGCCTTTCCCTGCCACCTTTCAGACTTCATTTTTTCCATAATGCTTTTTTTCTAAGAATAAAGGACTGCATGGATTGTAATGAAAGCTGGCTTTTAGGGGGCGGGGAAGAATAAAGGACTGCATGTTTATTATGAAAAATAGAAAAAAACATAAAGACTAACATATAAATGACCCAGCACCTCACCCAGAGCCTGGTGTCTCATTCCCAGCCCCTCTTCCAGGCATGCTCTTTAGGCGGGATTGTCGAGAGGGAGCTGTTGGTCTGTTGTTACTTTACAAAACTGTGATCATCCACATTGTAACATTCAGTCCTGTACCCTGAGGTTTTGTACTGAAGGCAATGTTCTGAGCAATTTCCGAGGTTGTTAAAAGACTGAGCATGTAGGTGTCTTTCAGTGGTTACCAGTTTTAGTCCATTCTCCATGATTGGATATTGAGATTTACCATTTTTTGCTACTATAAAAACACTGCAGTAAGCATCATTAAGCAGTGATCTTTGACTGTAAAGTGTGATTTTAAAAATATTTACCTAGTTAGAAAACTGTTGCCATAAAAAAGGGTCCAAATAGGCCGGGTGCGGTGGCTCACACCTGTAATCTCAGCACTTTGGGAGGCCGAGGCGGGTGGATCACGAGGTCAGGAGATAGAGACCATCCTGGCTAACACAATGAAACCCCGTCTCTACTAAAAATACAAAAAATTAGCCAGGCATGGTGGCATGCACCTGTAGTCCCAGCTACTCAGGAGGCTGAGGCAAGAGAATTGCTTGAACCCGGGAGGCGGAGGTTGCAGTGAGCCAAGATCACACCAGTGCACTCCAGCCTGGGCGACAGAGCAAGACTTCCATCTTAAAAAAAAAAAAAATGGTGGGGGGTATCAAATATTCCTAAATGCAATGTAGGTGACTTTTACCTTCTAGATGTCCTCTCTGTGCCATCAGTAGAGATAACTGAGCGTGCTCACTTCAAAAGCGCTTGCAGGGAAAGGTGTAGGTCCGAGTTGGTGTTGGGGGCACTGGCGGAAATCATCACTCATAGATACTTCCCAGGGACCGTGGTGTTGAAGGTGACTGGCAGGTCAGGAAGGATATGTTGAACGGGCACTGAAGTGGGTACTGAAGTCAATTAAAACATTTTATCATAGATTCCACAGGTGCCAAATTCTAAACTGGTCAAATAGACAAAGGGATGATGTTATTGTATCAGACTCCTTGATGCCATTGTTATCAGAGGAGGACTGGGCAAGGTCAAAGCCCTCACAATGGTGCATCATGGTCCCCGGGCATCTGCCTGTTGGGGTGGCATCTCAGCTGGCAGACTCCTGCCCATGGCCCTTTCTTCTCCTTGGCAGGCTCTCTCCATGCCATCACCATCTTTTCTGTGTCCACCCTCCTCATTTCCATAATAATTGCCTTTGTTGGCATTTTTCTGAGGAAGCTTCAGATTGTCACCGACTACGAGGTGAGTTGCCAGCCTGCCCTTCCTTCACTGGTTCTCCTGGTCCCGGGGGGACAGAGCTGTAGGGTACCCTCCAGGCCTGGGCTCCCAGAGCACCAGAGGATGAAAGGGTCTCGCCTTTCTCTCTGACCATAGACCATGGAGCCCAGTATGCGTGCATGCATGCATGCCTTGCACTAGCTTAGACCCTGTCCCCTCTCCAGAAGACAACTGTCCTCTCCTTTTCTGCCCTCTGACACCTCCTCCAAACTGCAGGCTGCTGGCCCATCCTTCCTGCGATGTGAGTCCAGTGCAGCCACTGAGCTGGGAGCCTCCAAGGACTGGAGGCTAAGAGAGATGATGGAGCAAAGGAGGTTGCTGGGGGAGTTGATGATGATCCGGAAAGGGGGATTATCATTTTCTCTCCTTTAAGACCCCAGGCTGTTGAACTTGAGGCTGCCATGTTTGGAGGTGGCCCCTGCCCCACATGACTCCTTTGGCTGTTGGCAGAGGGCCCAGCCTACTCATTAGGAGAAGGGAGCCAATCCCTGCCCTTTTAGAACCATGCCAACAACTGTGTTCCAGCTCAGCATTTTCCAGAATGGATGTCTATCCTGGGGCACTGGAGTGATTTCCAGTGGATCACAACATAATTTTTCATCTTTCATGGTTATGTATTAAACATTAACTTTCTGCTTATGACAACTGACACATAGTTTTCTGTTTATAATAGTGAATCGTTTCCTTTTTTTTTTTTTTTTTTTGATGAAATCTCGCTCTGTCTCCCAGGCTGGAGTGCAGTGACATGATCTCAGCTCACTGCAAACTCCACCTCTTGGGTTCAAGCAATTCTCGCCTCAGCCTCCGAGTAGCTGAGATTACAGGCACCCACCACCATGCCCGGCTAATTTTCGTATTTTTAGTAGAGACAGAGTTTCACCATCTTGGCCAGGCTGCTCTTGAACTCCTGACCTCGTGATCCACCCACCTCGGCCTCCCAAAGTTCTGGGATTACAGACATGAGCCGCCTTGCCTGGCCAAATCGTTTCCTTTTTAAATGAATATATATAAAGGAAAAGAAGCTGATTTTAAGGACTGACACCTGACTGAGCCACAGGAGGGACTTGGAGGAGGATCTCCTTGCTTCTGATGTCTCTGTGTCCAGGGCTCTGGGCACGAGCGCCTGCTGCCCTCTCTGCCCAGCCTTCCTGTTCCATGCCTGGCTGGAGCGCCACTTAGTGAAGGGTCAGCGCGAATGACCCCACTGGCTCTTTCTAATACAGCAGCGTCATGTGCTTGGGTTGCCTAAGTGTCCACTCCAGAGAAGGAGGATGGCCAGGAACCTAGGCTGTGTTGGTATAGGATTCTTTCCAAACAAAAGGGGAAGCCACAGGAGGAAAGACAACAGTGCTGAAGTCAAGGCTTCTGGAGTCTAAGCAGGCTTGTCTTTGAACCTTAGTCCCACCTCCGCTTACTTCCCCCCACGTTGGTCCTTGGGAATAGAACATTCCAGAAGGGACACCCTCACATCCCAGCCCTCTCTCTGTCCCCCTGGGCTTCAGTCTTGCCAGGCTGAAGGTCTAGAAAGACAGAAGATCAGTTGAGTTCCAAGGTGGTGAGAAGCCCATGTGTGGAGTTGAGGAGCCTCTGGATGTGGGGGGAGGGGCAAAGAGCAGACCCCCATCCAGTAACCCACCACCTCTCCCTGCTGCAGCCCGAGGAGGAAGAGATCCAGACGGTGTTTGACATGGAGCCAAGCAGCACCTCCTCCACCCCCACTTCACTCGTGAGTCCTGAGTCTCGGGGACAGGTCGGGAGGGCGGTGCTTGCAGGGGGTGGTCTGCTCCAGTGGCATTGTGGGGGACGCCAGCATTTGGTGCCCGCTCTGGGTATAGGGGAGGAGATGGGGGACCCCTGGGCTCCCTCTTCTGACGCAGCAGGACTTGGCCCAGGTCAAAATGCTGCCGTGGCCCTGGCTGAAGAGTGGGGAAAAGAGAAGAGCCACCATGTACTCGGCATTGTCTGGAAGCCACCCAGAGAGCAAGGTCAGGGAGGCCCAGACCTCGGCGACCTCAGTCATGTAGACACGGGGGGCCTGCTGAGGCTTGGTCTCAGGACCCAAGGCTGCCCCTGAGGGCACAGGTGCAGGCAAAGCGACGCAGACAGAGCTTCTGGGAACTATTAGAAGTCTGCACTGATGGTAAGGCAGAGACGCTGAATGAGTGAGCCAGTCTGCCTGCGGAGAGGCTGGCTTGGAGTGCAGGGCCCGCAGGCTAGGTGCTGGCTCTCACATGGTGGCTTGGCCTGGAGGGGCATGGGCGTGAACACCCACCTGCATCCCTACCACAAATGCAGCTGCAGGGCCACCAATGTGCACACTGAGCTGGGTACTGGAGTCAGCCTGTGCCCCAAGGCCACGGCACCTTGGAGGAGCTCTGAAGAAGGGTGCCAGCCAGCCTGGCACTCAGTGAAAGCATCCCAGAGGAGGGAACGTCAAATCCGACCCCAGGAATGGGCATATGGGATGCCAAGTGAAGTAGGGTGTGGGGCAAGAGCTTTCAAGGACGAGGAACAGCCTGTGGAAAGCCCTGGAAGACAGACTGGAGCTTGGGGACTGAAGACAGTTTTCGGCATGGTGGAAATGCAGAGTGGACGGCAGGGCCCTAGGGGAGCTGAGGCTTTCTTTAGTCATGGGCAGAGCTGGGTGTGAGCGCTCAGTGACAGAGCACAGACAACACACCAGCAGGGGGACAGAAGTCACCGGAGGGCCAGGTTTGCTCACTTTGAAAAACCCTACATACAGGCACAGATTACCTCTGAGAGGCAACAGGAGAAAGTGCTTCAGTAATGAAGAAACGACCAGGATTTCAGGGCGAAAAAGTCTCTTTTCCTGGGACCCTTCCAAAGGGACCCCTCTTGGAATATTGTTAGCAACAAGGGTTTGAAATCTTCTTATGTGCCTGGCGCTTTGCTGTTTTCTCTCTTAACCTTTTGGTAAACCCACACAGTAGGGGTTTTCATCCCCAAATGGAGGCTCAGAAGTTCAGTCAGTGTAGACTCCAGGGAACCAAGCAAGGAAGTGTCAGGACAAAGTTTGAACCAGGTCCATCTGATTCTAAACTCTATGCTTTTAAAACACATGACTAGGGTTTATTTTTTAAATCTTGCCTTATTACAACAGGGCTGTGTGAACATTGTGCATCGTTACCGGGAGGGGAAAGGATAAGCAGAAATAAGGAAATAAAAAGGCCATATTCCCACACCCAGAGATGACCACTGATAGTGTACATTCTTCCAGATATGTATGTTATGTATCTCTTCCAGATAATTATATGTGATTTACATAGTTTTGCTAAAATGAAATAGTACTGCACATACTGTTTTATGAGACCAACGCACTGCCCACTGCGCTAAGAAGGTGACAACACATACTGTTTTAAAACCTTTTTTTTTTTTTTTTGAGACAGAGTCTTGCTCTGTTGCCCAGGCTGGAGTACAGTGGTACCATCTCAGCTCACTGCAACCTACATATCCTGGGTTCAAGCAACTCCCCTGCTCAACCTCCTGAGTAGCTAGGATTATAGACACCTGCCACCACACCTGGCTAATTTTTGTATTTTTAGTAGAGACGGGGTTTCACCATGTTGGCCGGGCTGGTCTTGAACTCCTGACCTCAGCTGATCCACCCACCACAGCCTCCCAAGGAGTTGGGATTACAGGCGTGAGCCATTGCACTCGGCCTATAACCTGCATTTTTAGTGAACAGTGTCTCCACACATATAAATTTCTGATCTCTTCGAATATCCAGTGCATATTCAAATTGCCCTAATTGTTCCAGAAGGATCTTTTAGAGCTTGTCCAAACCAATATTAAATCTAGCACCTGTGCATCAGGGGTTCATGTCCCTTTTATTTTAGCACAGTCTCTTTTAAATGACCTGGAAAGACCAAGCCAGTAGTCCTGCAGAATGTTCCACCTGGATTTTTCTGGCTGTTCATGATGTCTTATGATGGGTTCCATGATCTCCTTGTATTCTCTGAACACTGGAAGTTAGATCTGATGGCTCGATTGATTCAAGTTCAACATGGGGCTAGAGCACATTACAGGTAGTGCTGCAGTTTACACCCAGAGAGATGTAACATCCCATTAATTCCCATTCATTAATGATGCCAACATGACCCTCTCATTAGGGGTATGACAGATGGATTTTTCCATTGTTCAGTTGACATTTTCCCCTTTATGACCAAAAGGCCATCTCAATGGTTTACTTGGGTGTCATGCAAATGTCTAGGTTCTTTTGTAGCAAAACTGTTCCTTCCACCAGGGCCATTTGGTTTCACTGAAATAAACTCCCACAGGAAAGATTTCATTCCATTCCCTAATTACCCATTTTCAAAGTAAGGAGATGGTTTAAGAGCCACTTCAGAGGATGACAATGGCTCTTTTTCCTAGTACTTCTGTGTTTTTCTAGTCAGCTGCCCTTCCAGGCATGGAGACCATTCTTGGGTGTGATAGGTTATATGACCAAAGTCTCCGCTAGCAGTTCCAAACCCTGAGGACAGGCGAACAGTGACAGACCCCCAGGGCATTCTGAATGCACCTCTGAGCTGTATTAGAAAGTGCACTAGTTCAGGAAAGGGGGTCTCTCCAGACCCCAGCAGAGGGAAGCCTCATATCCCCTCCCCTGGGTGCAGCTTGACTTGGAAGCAAGAGTGAGTGAACATGTTCTAAAGGAGCAGTGGACTAGGAGTGGGGAGTCCCGCCACTAACCCAGCCCTGGGAGCGCCTAGATGCTCATTAAATGATCAAGAAATAGGCGAGTGAGACAGACAGGACCCAGGCTGCCGGGGAAGAAGGTAGGCTCCAAGGTTTGTGGAGACAGAGGCGATGGGTCGGCCATGAGGGGAGAGGGTGTGCCTGGGGACTTGCTCCGGACGTGACCTCGCTCCTGTCTCCTGTCTCTATCCCAAGCAGCTCTATGTGGCCACCGTGCTGCAAGAACCCGAGCTGAACCTGACCCCAGCCTCCTCCCCAGCCAGGCACACCTATGGCACCATGAATAATCAGCCGGAAGAGGGAGAAGAAGAGAGTGGTCTGAGGGGCTTTGCGGGGGAGCTAGACTCGGCCCAGTTCCAGGAAGGGCTGGAACTGGAGGGCCAGAACCAGTACCACTGACCGGGACCTGAGGCCTCCGCTGGCGACGTGTTGAGGGGCCAGGGGAGGGCCTGGTGGGGGAGGCAGGATGGTGGTCTGGATGTCCCCACTACCTCCTGCAGACTTTGAGAAGCCCCCAGTGGAGACATCTGTCACCCCAGCCATGGGCTGCACGGGGAGGAGGGGCCCGACCTGCTGCCCAGTTGGAACTGGGGGTGCTCAGCAGTGCTGAGGGAGCCTGGGAAGGGATGGAGGATACAGTCAAGCCTATGTCTTGAGAGAGGTGGTGGAGCCCCAGCACAGAGATAGAATGCTGGGGTCCCTTCCTGGGGCCAAGATGGAGATGGCGTGCCTAATGGAGGAGGCAGAAAGAGGCCACCGAAGGCTCTCTGGGGTCATCACCACTCCGAATCAGCTGTCCTTCCAAGGAGCTCCTGCTGCTTCTCCTGCCCCCAGCCCCGGCCCATTCCTCCCCTGCAGTCTGAGGAGGCAAAGGTACATGCATGGGGCACATTAACAGGACATGGAAGACCACCTCATCATGGGGCTCCCTGCACGGGGAGCTGTAAAGAGAAAGTTTCTGCACCCTCCCGAGCAAGAGGCAACGGGAAGCATAGACCTGAGAAGAGATAACTCCACCCTTTCCTGCTCCTCTGCCCTCCTCAGTGTCCCTGGGAGCAGCAGGGCAGAGGCGCTTCTCCTTCGTACAAGGGTAGCTAGAGCATGATCACCCAGAGCTCATCAAAGGAGACCTGTGTGCATTTTTCAGAAGGAAACCTTGGCTAGTCCTTGCTGGGTAACACAAGGTGGGGTCAGACAGAGGCTGAATTCATGGAAAGGGGTCTTCTCCCCTAAACTCTGGGTGGTGGGAAACCAGCTGGACCTCCCCAAGCCCCAGGGCCTAAAGAGAAGACCCCCAAAGCCAAAGACGTGGCCACTAAAAGAGTCTCCTGCCTCCTACCCAATCGAGTGCCTGGGCCCCCAGCTTGGCTAAGATGGACAGAACTTTAGGGTTAGAAGCCCATGCTTCAAACTGAGGGACTGACCATCACTTGCATCCCAAGTAGGACCCTTCCTCCCTTCTCTGGGCTGCCCATGAACCCTGCCCTGAAGACCACCCAAGCGGCCTCCAGTGTGGCCCTGGTTCAGACACTGCAGATGCTTCAATCATGCCGTCACCCCAGGATTGCCGGGGGTGGGGTGGAGGGGAGGGCCACGTGCTCCAGGAGAAGCCCTTTCTGGAGAAGCAAGCCTGCCCTCCCAGGGCTGCCAGCACCTGAGACCTGGGGGAGCTGAATTCCGAACAGTGCTGGTGACACTCAGAACTTTGCCATTGCCGGGGATAACCGGCCTCTGCCTCTGGGATGGGCTGTCATCAGGACCACCATGCAGCCCAGCCAGGGAGGACATGAGAAGGGCCAGTGGGGGCCTCGGTGAACCAGAGCAAGCCAAGCTGAACTGTCTGTGTGTTCCGGGGCCCTCTTCAGCCTCCTCCTCCAAAGGTCTGGGTCCCTGCCACCAACCAGCTGAAGGTTGGCCCCAAGCTCACCTCACCTGAGCGCCTCCACCAGGCCCAGGCACGTGGCTGCCCTGAACTCAGACCACCTAGGCCCTGTTCCTACCCCACCTTTGCCGCACCCCAGCCCCAGAAGTTCCAAGCTTCACCACAGGTGAGAAACCATGCTCAATGGGCAGAAACTGCTGTACCTCCAGGACACGGCCCACGTTTTGGCACGGGGGAATCTTTCCTAGAGCTTGGGTCTCCTGGGGAGAGGCTGTCTTGCCCATTCCTTGTCCAGCTAGGAATAAGGGGGAAATGCTACTTAGCCTGGCCCCTACACACCCAGGCCCCATAGGACCCCTTCCCCCTGGAATTTCACCAACCAACAAGGAGAAAGGACACTCCCAGCAGAGCGATCAGGCCCAGCAGGAGCTTGGCACACGGTGGGGAGGTGGCGGTCCTGCCAGAAGCTGGCCTGAGGCCTCTCCTTCACTTGGCATAGCTTCCTGGCACCTGCTCCCAGTCCCTGCAGACCCTGCCGGACTGTGGAAGCCACATATGGAAAAGGTCCTGGCAGACAGTGTGGCAGGATGGCCGGGGGCTTCTCCCTCTGAACCTGGATCCCATGCACCCTGGCTCTGAGAGAAGGTGGTGAGAATGTGGGGAGGGTTCCAGAGTCCACTCTTAGGGGAACCAGCAAAGCCCCACGGCAGTTGGCTCCATCCGGACCTCCCATGGTCACTGCAGGGCGGTGGGGGACATCTTTTAGCCTCTCCCCGACCACATGCAGGCCCTCTCAGGCACCTCCTGCCTCTCCCACACCCACCTCACCCGTTGCCTCCCCCAACACCTACGGCCATCCCATTCTTCCACCGGCCACTTCCCAGCAGCCCCGCCCCACTCCATCCACCAAATATGCCCCCAGACTTAATCCTTTCTAGAAGGAGCTGCCGCCCAGGAACCAGTACTGCCTAGAGCCTCCAGGAGGGGCCCCAGTGGCCCCGCGCCCGCCTGCCTGACCCTCCGCTGCCCCTGGGAGCAAAGTGCCTGTCAGCAGCGTTGCGTCCTCTGGGGCCCCCGGTGGGGAGTGTGGGCTAACCTTGGCCACCACCACTAAAGGAATGTGCCAGAATGCTGAACTTTCTTGTTAATGCTATGACCGTGCCTTGAATAAACAAGTCCTCCCGATCTCTACCGGCCTGTCTTTGCCTCTGCCTCTGGGCCAGTCTGGCCTTGCTCCGCTGTGCAGGAGGAGAGAACTTTCTGGTCCTTGAGCTACCGGGAAGCCAGAAGGGCAGCCCCAAGGGGCCGCAGAAGTCCCTGGTGAGTGCTGAGCCCCATGAACAGGCCACTGGGCTAGGCTAGTGGCCAGACTTCAAAACACAGATTTCAGGTGAGGCCCCAGAAGGAGCAGCAGACAGGGCCCAGGTCTGCAAGGGGATGCAGTTGGGGGCTTGGGGGATGGGGAAGGCGGAGGATAGATTGGCACCAGGGAAGTGTGTGGGGCAGCCAGGTGGGATAAGAAATACCCTTTAGCGGCGGGACGTAGTGGCTCACACCTGTAATCCCAGCACTTTGGGAGGCTAAAGCGTTGTGGATCACCTGAGGTGGGGAGTTCAAGACCAGCCTGACCAACATGAAGAAACCCCATTTCTACTAAAAATATGAAAAATTAGCTGGTATGGTGGCACATGCCTGTAATTCCAGCTACTCGGGAGGCTGGGGCAGGAGAATCGCCTGAACCAGGAGGCGGAGGTTGTGGTGAGCCAAGATCGTGTCATTGCACTTCAGCCTGGGCAGCAAGAGCAAGACTCCATGCCCGCTCAACGCAGCTTCCCCTCCCCCACATCCATGGTTGGCTTTCTAGCCCACCAGCCTGTGGGCTCCCAAGCCCCTGACCAATGACCTGCTTCAGACCATGGATTAGTGTAGGTGTGGGTTTAACTAACCCTAAAATGTATAATGGCATAAACACAAGAGAGGTTTGTCTCTTCCATGTAAAATTCAAAGTGGGTGATTCTGTTTAAGCAGCACCTTCCTCCAAGCAGTGATTCAGAGTTGGGACTTCTTTCACCGGTGGCTCTGCCATGTTCACCACGTGGCCCTCATGGTCTCTGTGAGGTCTGTATCAAGCCAGCAGAAGGATGACAGAGCATGAGGAGCATGCAGGAGTTTTGGGGGACCAGACCTGGGAGTGGTACACACATCTGCATGGTCCAGCAGCCACAGCCCAGCCACACGTCCCACCTAAGTGCAAGGGTGGCTGTTGGACATCCAGCTGTGAGCCCAGGAGGAAGAGGAACAGGGTTTGTGGCCTGCCAGCCAGTTTGGGCCACAGACCCCTAGCTCCTTCTCTGCCACTGGCTTCCCAGCGCCTCCTCCAGGCCTCTCCCTCCTATTCCACCCACTCTGACCTTGGCCTCCCTGACTCCATCCTCCCATCCTGCTCTGAGATCCGCTCCCCTGCAGCTTCATCCAGTGCAGGCCAAGACCCAAGAAAAGACCAGGCCGAGGGTCAGAGAGGCGCACAGAACCAGTTTATTTCTCACGAGTTTATAGATCACAGCACAGAGCAAACGGTTAAAGTGCGGACAGCTGGGGTGAGGGCGGGGGCCTCTGCGGCTGCCTTCTCTTCCCTCCAGCTGCCTGAGTACAGGCACACAGCGGGCAGTGAATCTGAGGAGCTGTGGCCTCCCAGTCGCTGCAGGCTGGGGCAGAAAGGAGGGCCGATGGAGGTAAGACTTACTCCTGCAGGGCTGGGTTGTGATGAAGGGCTGGGGGAACTCGGGTCTCTCTGTGATGTGATGAAGTCGCCCCTCCTTCCTGGCCGGTCCCCAGCCCCACCCCGCCTGGCCCGCTAGCTGGGTTCCCACAGCTGCAGAATAGTCCGGGAGCTCCCTCAGAAGTGCTGAATGAGGGGAAGGGAATGCCACAGAGGGAAACAGACTCTGTCAGAGCAGCTGCACAGCCCTCAGGACTCAGGTGAGCCCCATTGAGACCCAGGCCCCCCTTCCCTTCCCTGGTGGTTCTGATTCGGCTCCCACTGCCTGAAATTCCACCAAGAAGGCTAAAGCTGCTCTTTCTCATGTGTGAAAAGCAAGCCGCCCTGGGGCAGGGGAGCAACGGAGGGGCTGGGCAGGCAGAATGGAAGGTGCTGGAAGCTCGGCCATCTCACCCCTGCCTTGGCCTGTGCTCCTGAAGAAGCAGGACAGACAGAAGAGCCCCATTCCCTCCCAGCCCCATACCTTCCCAGCTCCATCCCACCTCTGCCACCAAAACACTCCTCATGGGGCCAGAGAGGTGCCAAAAAGGTAAAAAGAAAGTCAGGAAAGATGATATTGGGGATGACAGGACACCCAGAAGCCCCTACCTGGAGGAAAAGCCACTCCTGCAGTTGGGCTCTGAGAGCTGAGACCCAGCCTTGCCCAGTGTCACCTCTCCAGTGTGACCAATGGGACAAGGACCAAGACGCACTGAAGCTTGGGAAGCCTGGGCTACAACAGTACAGACCACAGACAGACAGACAGATGGGGGCCGCTGGGCAGAGTCGCCTCTTACTCGCCGTCCCAGCCTCGACTCATGGCCTGCACCACGGACCCGTAGAGCTGGCTCCAGGCGGCCCGAGTGGCTGGTGTGAAGGCAGGACCCAGACACTTCTCCAGCATGTAGAGCAGAGACTCGCCCACTGTCTGCAGAGGCAAGGGGTACCGTGTTACCTCCAAAGGCAGGAAGGCACTGCCCCATTCCACAGGCGAGAAAACCAAGGCCTAGCGCTGATTAGGGCTCCTGGGCCTTTTTCTCTCCTGCACAGAGTCCATGCTTCCTGAGCAGGGTCCTCCCCAAATCCTTGGGTATCATATTTTACCCACCTTTCCCTCTAAATGTGAGGCTTTATATCCTTACATTTTTCTTTCTTTCTTTCTTTTTTTTTTTTTTTGAGACATAGTCTCGCTCTGTTACCGGGTTGGAGTGCAATGGCACAATCTTGGCTCACTGCAACCTCTGCCTTCTGGGTTCAAGCGATTCTCCTGCCTCAGCCTCCTGAGTAGCTAGGATTACAGACGCACACCATCACACCCGGCTAATTTTTGTATTTTCAGTAGAGACAAGGTTTCACCATGTTGGCCAAGATGGTCTCGATCTCTTGACCTCGTGATCTGTCCACCTCGGCCTCCCAAAGTGTTGGGATTACAGGCGTGAGCCACCATGCCTGGCCGCTATATCCTCACATTTTGCACCCAACTCTTAATCTTGCAACCACCCCATGAGTGAGGCCAAGGCATTGCCTGGGACTTCCCAGTTTAGACCAAACCAAGTCATTGCCCCCAGACTTCTGTTTCCTCATCTGCAAGGTAGCAATGATTGATAGGGTTAAAAGCCTGTCCTCTGGAGCCAGATACACCTGAGTTCAGATTCTGACTCCACCCTTCATCGACTGGATGACCTTCAGTAAGTTATGTAATCTCTCCAAGCCTCAGCTGCTTCATCGGTGTTACAGAGAAAGCAGAAGCTCCAACTTCTGGACCTGTTGGGATGATTAAATGGAATAATCCAGAAAAAGCTCTTAGCACAGCATCTGTATACAGGAAACCTACAATGATAATAAGCCAGTCATGGTGGCTCACACCTATAATCCCAGCACTTTAGGAGGCTGAGGTGGGCAGACCACTTGAGCCCAGGAATTTGAGACCAGCCTGAGAAACATGGCAAAACCCCATCTCTACCAAAAATACAAAAATTAGCTGGGCATGGTGGTGCATGCCTGTGGTCCCAGCTACGAGGAAGGCTGAGGTGGGAGGACCACTTGAGCCTGGGAGGTTGAGGCTGCAGTGAGCTGTGATCATACCACTGCACTCCAACCTGGGTGACAGAGCAGAGCAAGACTCTGTTCTCAAAATAAATAACTAACTAAATAAAAAATAATGGCTCTCGTTTGCTATTACTACTCATAAAAAAATAGGGTTTATTTATCTCACAAATATTAACTGAGTATCAGGCACTGTGCTAGCGCTGGGGATGGAGAGGAGGACAAGACCAACACAGCCTCTTCCTCAAGGTACTCACCGTCTGGCAAGGTGACCGGATTGTGTGGCAGACTGTCATATCAGTGGTCCCCAGTGGGCCACACCTCAAGGATTCATGCCCTGGAGTAGGGTCCTCCCACACTGACACTGGGCTTATCCATGTGAATGGCTTTGGACAATGGGGCATTAGCCAGAGTGACGCAAGCAGAGGCTCTATAGACGCTTGCACACTGGAGCTTGTCCTCTAAAAACTCCCTCTCAGAACTCAGCTGCCATTCCATAAAGAAGCTCAGCTAAACTAGTGAATGACAACAGGTCACGCAGAGAGCTTAAAGGCTGACAGGCCTTGGACATTCTAGCCTCAGTTGAGCTCCCAGCCAAACACAACACACAAGTAACTCCAGCTACATCATGCAGAACAGAAGAGCTGCCCAGCTGAGCCCAGCCATGAGAAACTGGAAAGCATTGTCATAGTTCTAGGTTGTTTGATACACAGCAATAGAAAATTGAGCAGACCAGCTAATCCCAAAGGCTCCTTAACTTTTACGGTTTTAAAAGAAGCCATATCAGAAAACACAACGTGGAAGCTCAGAGAGGTCAAGCCCATGTCGAGGCCACACAGCAGGTAACAGATGCACCTCTGGTTATCTAAGGATATGGGAATGGGAGAGAGAATGGGTGGCTAGGGGAGATCTGGGAGAGAGAAGTGGCCCCAGGTCAGGAGCTCTGGAGAGAGGCAGAGCTCCTTTACCCACCGAGAAGGAGCTGAGCTTCACACCCACTGCCCGGTGCTTCCTGCCCAGGCTGGCAAGGTACTCCTCCAGTGAGGACAGGTCTTCCACATTGGTCACTGCAGCATCAATCACGAGCATCACCTGCCAAGGCCAAGGCAGCAGTGAAACAGAGAGGCCAGAGCAGCCCCAGCTGCTCAGAATCACAGCCCAAGGCCTGAGGGTCCCAAAGCAAGAGAGGCCAGCAGGACCCTCCATCCTCCAAGATCAGGGGTCAAAGGCAGCCTGTGTCTACCACATACGGGGGCACGCAACATATGATGGCCAGACTCCTAATGTTACACCCATAAAGGAAGCCTGTCTCCTCTGAGGAACTCACATCTCTAAACATGCCTACTGGAGAGTGTGGTCTGCCTGGGACAAGGAGAAACTGAGGCCCTTTGAGAATCATAAGACTCCAAAAAAGAAAAAAAGAAGAAGAAAAATATGGCCAGGTACAGTGGCGCATGCCTATAATCCCAGCACTTTGGGAGGCCGAGGCAGGTGTATCACAAAGTCAGGAGTTCAAGACCAGCCTTGCCAACATGGTGAAACCCCGTCTCTACTAAAGATACAAAAAATTAGCCAAGCATGGCGGCACACGCATGTAATACCAGCTACTCGGGAGGCTGAATCACTTGAACCCGGAAGACAGAGGTTGCAGTGAGCCGAGATCACGCCATTGCACTCCAGCCTGGGTGATAGGGTGAGACTCCATCTCAAAAAAAAAAGAAAAAAAGAAAGAGAATCATGAGACTCTAAGAAAATCCCAGCCTGGTTTTCACAGGCGAGTGGCTCCCAGTGGCCAGGATCCGAGCTAACACAACCTATGGGAGCCTATCATTACAGAGGCTAGGACCAGCTCTCTAAGCACAGGGTAGGGGAAGAGGCTGATTCTGATGGCCCAGACCAATCCAGCCCAGAGGGAAAGGAGCTGATACCCTGCTTGGGGGAACAGGACGGGAGTAAGTCTAGGCCTGGGGCAGAAAGTTATCTTCCCCATTCTTCACCAGGGAGGTGCTCTGCTGGATCCCAGAGGCCCCTGCAGCTCCGACCGCCCCCCTCACCTTCCTGATGTGGTCCAGGAACTCAGGCGAGGAGAGACAGTCTTCTGGACTGGAGAACTGGCGGCAGTTGTACTGGAAGAGGGGCAGCAGGTCAGGCTCCAGTGCAAACAGCCTGTGGGTGTGAGGCCCAGGTGTTAGCCCTGGGTGTGAGCCCCTGCGAGCCCCAGCAAGCCTTGGCTGTCCTGCAGTCTGAGGGTGGGGTGCCAAGCCGCGTCTCAGCTGCAAACCACAGCAGACTCTCACACCTGGCACTGCACCCTGGCCAGCTTTGGCCGTGCCCTCCTCCTCACGCCTTCCACTGGCTCTGAGTAGCATCCTAGAAAGGGCAATATGTCCTGGAGCCTCTTACAACACCTGGCACACAGGAGCCCCTCGGTGAATAGCCGAGGGATGTGATTTGGGACAGGAAGAGGTCCCCAAACAGGAAACCTGGAGTTACATTGTGCAGAGATGAAAGCCCTTCTCTCTTCTGCGCTGAGTACTTTCTATGTGGTTAACTTGTAACTGTATTTCTCAGTCCTTAGCAGTGGGTACAAGTGTTATCCCTATTTTACAGAGGAGAAAACAGAAGCCCAGGGAGGCTAGAACTTGCCTCCGGTCACACAGCTTGGATGTAGCGGAGCCACAGCGGGTGTCTGAGAAAAAAGTGGGCTGTGGGGAGTCCCGAGGCAGAAGCAGAGGCTGTCCTCTGCATTTGGGAGGGCTCACTGGGTAACTGAATTTTTTCCTCTTTTATCTTGGAGGTGGTTTTGCAGAAGCCTGGGCAGAAGTTCTGGACTGCATGAGGGTGCCAAGGACTGGGAAAACCACGGTGAGAAGCAGTGCCCGATTGGTGATGACAGAGGGGTTACGGAGACGGCGAGCTGAGGTTGGTGACTGGCCTCCCCTTCTCCCAGGACCTGTGCACCCCACACCCCTCTCCCCTGCTGTGAGGCTCCCGCATCTGTCACCCTTTCCCCGGCGGCTCTCTGGCCCTTTCCTCGTAAAGGTTTGTCCTGTTGGTTGTCAGGAATCCACACACCTGGAGCCGGACCCCGCGCGCTCACACGCAAGCACGGGAGCTCGCCCCGCACACCTCCCTTCCTCGGCCCTCGATGTACCCCAGTGCCCTGGTACCGGCAGCGGGGGGCACCCCTGCAGTCGCCACACAAGGAACACGCAGGAGGCACAAGGCGGGATGGAGGCGCAGCGCGGGGACGTAGGTCCACCCGCCCGAATGTGGGGAGATCCGCGGGAGGGGACCCCGCCCGGCCCGGTGAGCCCCTTTGGGAGCAGAGTGTGCGGCGCTGGTTCGCAACGGGCGCCCACAGCCGGGAGAGAGGCAGAGGGGCAGTGCCAGCCGTCGCCGCGCCCCGCTCCTCTGGCGCACATCTGGCAGGCGCCCCGGCAGCGGCCAGTTTTCCCTCCTCCGGGGCCAGTGCTGCCGCGTGACCCCTTTCCCGCCGAGGCAGCCTCCACCCGCACCCCTGGGGCGCTCGGGCTGCCCTCACCTGGCGAACAGGACGGTGCCGTGCTCCAGCGGGCTGCGGCTCACAGCCCGCCAGCTCTGCCGGATCAGCTCGGGCTCAGGGCGCTCCATGCTGTCCCGGGGACGCGAGGCGCGGGGCTGGGACCCTGGGGGCGCGGGCGCCGTCACCGCACGCGCCGCGCCATCTCCTCCGCAACGCAGACCCCTCCGCCCCCTGTATGCCCCCTGTGCCTCCGACCGGTGGGGGCCTTAGCGGCTTCTTCCCTGGCGCAGGAGAGAAGAGGCGCGCGGCCGGCCGTAGGCGGAGGCGACCCAGCTGTGTTTCCGGGGACCGCCGCTGCGCCCTGCGCCCTGCGCCCTGCGCCCTCCAGTCGCGACAGCCGCCCCGCCCCGCGCCGCCGGGACTGGGCGCTTTAAAGCCACCGCGGCCCCCGCCCCCTCCAGGCCAGCGAGCGCGCGCTCCCTCCTCCAGCGACGACCTGGTGGCCCGGGAAAGGCCTGGCCTGCTGAACGTAACTGACATCGCTGAGGCTCTCCAGGCCTCAGTTTCTCCTCCCGAGCCCTGAGGCCACTGTGTTGAATTTGGTGGCCTCAGGTAGGCGCTGCATGCGCCCTCTCTTCACAGGCCCCTCCACTCCAGCATTGCTGGAGGCATTTGAGTTTGCCACCTATCTGGCCCGCAGTCTCCTTCCTTCCGCAGGTCGGGCCTGGGGAGGCGGCCTGGGGGTGTCTAGCTCTGGGTCGGACTAGGGCACCCGCACACGTTGGCGACCACCAGGGCTTTCAGCCCTAGGGACAGGGCGAAGACCACAGCCATTCCCAGTCAGGCCTGGGTTTGAGACTCCATCTTTAGAAATCCGTGAACTCCAGTTCTAATCCCAGTTCTGCTTGGCCAGGGTGGAAACTTATCCCAGCTCTGCTTGGCCAGAGTGAAATCTTAAGGGGGTTCAGCTCTAAGATTCTACCATTCCATGATTTAATTTTTATTTGTATTTTTCACCTCTCCCCTCCCGGGGCCCTCCCCACTTCCTTGATTTTTAATCTTTTTTTTTTTTTTTAATGGAAGTACTGTTTATTTTTTTTCAATAGAAGTTCAGATGATAGAATCCACGCTCCCCACTCAGGGTGTGCAATTGGCCACCTGTCAATTAGAACTAAACTTTGAATTAAACTTCACTTTGAAGCAGAAAGTTCCTCAGGCTCCGCCCAGTGCTGGTGGCCCAGGTTTGGGAGAGCAAGCCCGTTTCACCTTCCTTTGTCTCTCATTATTCCCTCAGGAGCCTCCACGCCCATCTCCACTATCAGTCCATGCCTCTCTGGGCCAGTTTCCTCAGTTGTGCAGCAAGGGGTTGGGTGGCACAGTCTCTGGGGCCTTCTGGTCCACCTCCTTTGGTTCCATGGGTACAAGGTGGGTGTGTCCTTGAGCCCCGGGTTATGAACAGCTGTGGCTCCACGCCCAGCGCTGTGCTAGACACGGAGTGGTGAGTCCTGCTCTTTAAAATTTCTCCTTCCGGCCCTGAATCGGAACTGAGTGCCTTAGAACTCTTCTTTCCTGCTCCCAGCCATGCCCCAGGAAATCACCTAGTGGCTCTCCCTCTTCCAAGGACTCAGGAGTTTGTGGTGCCCCCTATTTTATTCCCCATTTCCTCACACGTCTCTGTGCTGGAGCAGGAGAGCAAGGCTATAAGGCAGCCTGGAAAAGCCCGGGATCCTAGGGTCTAAGAGGTCCCCAAGCAAGAGCACAAAGGGAGGGGTACTGCAGGGAGAAGGTGTGACTAAACTTCCAGCTTGGGGTCTCATGGACCTGCAGCCAAGTTCAGCAGGTCACAGGGCAAGGCTACACGTCACTGGTACCTTCACTCTTCAGTACCCATGTGCTCTGTGCAGGCCATCTGGCTGGTCTAAGGTACCCCACGCTACCCAGCTCATGCTTCTTGCCAGCAGTCTACACTTAGGACCCATCTTGCTTCCTCTCTCCTCTGGCCAGGGTCTGGAGTCTGAGGCAGGGGGAGTTAATGGCCATAGCTAGTTAAGTGTAGTCAGCACGCAAACCATGGCTTCACTCTTAGTCTTCCCAGGGCCAGGAGATACATGCTAAGATAAGCCAAGCTAAGCGCACTCTATCCCTGCTCCCTTCAAGAAAGGCCTGAGAATCTGGATGGGCCTAAGCGACCAGAGTGATATATTCCCACCAGTAGACCAAGAGTCTGAGCCCACATTTGAGGAGCTCGGTAAAAGTCACAGGAGCTCTCCTCCCTGTGGGTCATCCAACGAGGAGGCAAGAACCTAGAAGAGTTCAAGTACTGCCCCAGAGCCAGTGCTGTCACTGAGGTCTATGTATCATGAATCATAATACAGAGCTGACATTTATGTCTAGACACTGTTCAGGGAATGTTACTTCATTTCCTCTTTTCATCCTCACAATAACTCTACGAAGTAGGTGCTATTCATCATACCCTTGTTTTACAGCTGAGGAAACAGTCAGAGGTTAAGCAACTAGCCCAAATTCACATAGTTAATAAGCGGTGGGGCCAAGATTTGGCCTCAGGTCTCTCTGGCCCATCCTGTAGTCCTCCATGCCTCCCTTGTTTTAATGGGCTATGGCCAAGAGCCCCACTCATAGTTCAGATCAAGCCATGGTCACTGGGTCTGGGTCAGCGGTGTGCTGGAGCCAGCTTTTATACGCCTCTTAAGAAACAACTGTACGCATCTCTTTCCAGCTTCTCAGTGACATCAAGTTGGTAGCTTAAAAAGAGAACATGATGGGAACAGTTACACCATGGAAATTGGTAAATGCTATACATCCAGGTTTTTCCTCCCAGAGCACCTGTGGTTAAACATCTACCAGCACACACTGATCTGGGTGCACCTGGGGGAGCCCAGAACACTAAGCCCGAGATGAGCAGCTGCTGATGCATTAAGCAGCAGGTTCACAGGAACGTGCTGCGGCAGGGACCTTGGGCTGAGTGCTCAGGCCTTCTCCCTGAGGTATCTTGGGCTGACAAGCTGTTCTGGGAAGGTGCTTCTAGTCCCAGGACCAGGCTAGAAAGTTCTGGCTCTATTAACTAATTGTGGGAACTTAAGGCAAGTAATTTAATCTCTCATGGGTAGAATGGGAACAAAACCATCATTGACTTCACTGGGCCTTTATGAGGATTAAATGTTGGGGGTGTGTTGAGACTTTGTAAACTAAGCTGTACCACTCAAGGAAGAGTGATCTGGCCCCTTCCAAACCTGCCTGTTGTAAGCATGTTCCATCTCCTGAAGATCCACACACCCCACTCTCCCCACCAGTGCCCCCTGAGGGTGGTTAGGCAGCCCAGAAGACCCCCAGTTCCACAGCACAGTGCTACTCCCCTCCCCCCACCTCTGTCCAACACTCAGGTCAGCTCCTGCTGCCTTCAGATCCTAACATCACTCCTGCTAACAGGCGACCCCAGTCAAGATGGGGGCCTGTTAGGCAGAATGATTAGTTGCTACAGTGCTGGGACACTGGGCTGTCTGGGAAGGGGACAACTTCTTCTTCTTGCAATCCTTTCTATGCCATGTGAGCAGGTTAAAAGAGGACAATCAGAGGTCCAGCTTCCTACTTATTTTGGATCAGTTTAAATGTATCAAAATGGAGACCAACATTACTCAAGTAACTGTATTCATGGAGTGGCCCAAACGCCACCTGGAGTAATCAGGCTCACCTGCCCAGCCCAGGGCCTCTGCTGGCGTTAGCCAGGCCACAGACATGACACTAGGGTTGGTTCCTGCACTCACAACGTTGTTCTCAGGGAGGCTTTTCTGGGAGCCAGAGGGCAAGTCAGATTCAATTAAGTACAAGGACAACACGGCATTCAAAACAAGTGCTATTTATTATAAAAGTCAGTGGCTTCTGATTAGAAGCCTTTTTTTTTTTTTTTTTTTTTAACCAAATGAAACTCAAGAAGCTGGCTGGAGGTTGAACTGGTCAACGAATGTCTCCTTCCTCCACCAGCAGTTTGTGGGACACATTTCTGCCAAGTGCTAAGGCTGACGCCCAGATTCAGAGAAGCTCCCTGACAGCCTTTCTCCAGCATCTTCCAGAAAACAGAACTTGAGTACTCGAAGCTGCATCAACCCATGTAGCCTTGCCCCTAGAGAGGCATCTGCCAGTCTGGGCATGGGGGAAGAGAAAATGGGCAGAGAATTCTCCTTGGATCCTTAGAGGGCAGCAGGAGCCAGGGAAGCGTTCAGTCCCAGTGCAGCCTAATTGGGAGGGAGGGATAGGTAGAGGCTGGCTGGGCGTCTCCTTCCTCACCCTCATTCAGGGTGGCTGCCCCTCTGGCTCTTTCAGAGCTCCTCCCTTCCAAGTTCCTACTGGGAAATAAGGCACAAAGGAAAGTCAGCCACCTCCTGGATGTCACTGTGGGCCGCCTGCTTTGCTAAGAGCCAACCACAGATCCCGGCATTCTACCTGCAGGAGAGCCCGCCCGGCTCACGAAATTCTGCCTGTGGGAAGAAGAGGAAGGGAGGGGAGGGGAGGAATGTGGCAAGGTGGAAGCAGGGAGCAGAGCTTCTCCATCCCTCCTCTCCTTCCCTGCCAGAAATGCAATTAAGCAAGCAGCCCAGACGCAGCCACACAGACAGCGCTTCCTGCTGGGGGAAGTCAAAAGGGCTGTAGCCATGGGAGAGAGAGGTCATCAGGCCCCAGATCTAATTAACCAACCTGCCTTGCTTTTGACGTTGCTGCATTTCCTCTATTAACATTAATGATGGTTGGTTTGAATGTCTTAAGCATGGCCAGAAGCTTCCCTCCCCACCATCCAGTAGGCAGCACAGCCTGTCCCTGGGACCAATATCCAGTCTCCGTGGCAACCGCCTCCCGAAGATGCTTTAAAGAGATCTGACCGTATCAGAGTTGTTGGGAGCTACAGAAAAGGGAAAATGGAGCGTGGCAGAGATTCATCATTAAGTCTTGAAGCATCAGAGTCCTCTGAGACAAAAGAAGTATTTTGTCATGCCTCAGGAAGGGTTAACCTTGGGTGGTTTGGTTCTACCAGAGGGTTTTCTTCATCCCTTTTGGGGAGGAAGTGGAAGGAGCAGCTCTGAGCTTCTTGTTCAAGCTTCAGAGTGGTAGGCACAGGAAACAGGCATGCATTTCTAGGTGCTATGAGTCTTCACGGCTGAAGCAGTGACAGAGAGTAAGGGAAACACCCACAGAGTGAGGTAGGGGTGAGCAGGGGAGGACTGCAGAAGTGACACTGGTAAAGCTCAGCAGGTGACAGGAACTGTAGTCTGGAGAGGCCAGAGTCCCCACACCCCAGCACCATACAGATTCCCTGCCCTGCCTCTCATCTGCCTTGGGTGCTAAGCAAGGTTCCCACAGGCTCTCCCAGCAGCCAGGAGAATGCATCTGCCTCACTCTCCAGGCCACGCAAGATGCACCGGGAGAGACCCAGCCTCTGGCACACGGAGCCTGGAAACATCAAGCAGCCCAGGATAGGACATCGTTCCTCCCGAGTCTCACAGTGTGACAATCCCAAAAAACGAGGAACCGAGGGCTAAGGCAGGTGGATGCCCCGGAGCCCATTGCTGTGTGTCACAGGCAGGAAATTCAGCTACCTCCAGCCACTCAGGGACACGGTGGGAGCCAGGCCCTCCAGCTCGGGGCGGCTCACCATCCTCCACACTGAATTCCTTTGTTTGTGGGAGGGAGGGAAGCACGGCTTTGGCCGTCCCATCTGCTCCACCTTTGGTGACATCCCAAGGTGAGGTCAGTACTCTCTGCCCTCAAGGCCCTCTTAGAGGTCTGAGAATTTTTGATGGATCTTACAAACCAAAACCAAAGAAATCCAATGTGAAAAAAATACCAGAAAATAGGACTATAGCCTGGACTATTTTAGAGTTTATGACAGTCAGCTGTCCACAGTTACACGGTCTGTGTTCCAAAGGGATATGGACAATGTGCCCTCACATACACACGCACCCACACCCACCCTCTGGCACCCATCCTCCGCTGTGCTGCGCACCAGGGAGCGGCCTGCGAGGTGCTGTCCTCTGCGGTGCTGTGGACGGAGCTGCGGCTCTCTCCAATGCTGGCTTCAGTTCCAGGGGCACTCCCAGAGCTGGGTCCTGGTGGGCAGCAGAATTCTTCGGGCTCCTTAGGCAGCTTCCTCACAGCTGGAAGGGTCCAGTATTGCGTCCCAGCTGGCTCTCCTGGGAAGTTTCTGGACCCAGGCTGGAATCTTTGCAGTGGCCTCAAAATTCCCATGAGTCTAGCCACCTTAGTCCTGCCATAGGACTTTGGGGGTCCTGGGCCAGGGGACCAACCATCCCATAAGCCAGAGGGTGGAAGAGGTAGAAGCTGTGCGAGAACCAGCAGGAGGCAGTTGGCATCCCAGTGCCTCGGCTGAGGGGCTCTGAATTCCACTCCCCCTGCTGGAGTGCCACAGAAATTCCCCATCGCCAAGCCCGGCTCTCTGTCATGGCCTTGTCTGTCTGAGTCCCGCTGGCACACGGCAGCCTGAGCACTTAGTAGATGCTGACTGAATGACAATAATGGAAAGCACGCTTCCCAAGACGCCCAGGAGGGCGACCCTTCTAGGGGTCTTGTTGTGGGCTGTTTGGCCTGGGGTGTTTGTCAACATGTGAATGTAACCCTCTTAGGCAAACACGTGCTCACAGGCCATAGGCCCAGCACCAAGGCCAGGGAGAGGGGAAGCAGGGAGTCTTCCAAACAACTCTCCCTCCAGCCACTCAGCCACACACTGCCATTCCCACCCTCCTCTCCCCCTACCACCCACTGAGAGCTGTTCCAGCAGGGGGCTGCAGTGACTAAAGAGGGGTACCCTGACCCCCATTCCATCCTTCCCCGCCTCTCCCTCACCCCAAGAGCTGTTCTGGCAGGGAGTCACTGTGACTAGAAGGTTGCCCTTCCAGGTGTGCTGGGACGGCACAAAAGCTGAACCACCAGCAAAAGGGGAAAAGGCAGAGTTAACTCCCTGCTTCTCCTGCCTGGCTGCACATTAAGATCACCTGGGGCACTTGGGGAAACCATGGCCCCACTTGGGTGCGGGTGAATCAGAACCTCTGGGCATGGACACTGGTGTTGCTGAAAGCACTGCAGGGGATTCTGGAGTGCATCAGGGCTGAGGCATCGTTGCGCCCACACTGGGAGGGCATGCGAGGTGCAGGGACACTCACCTGTAGGCGGTGCCCAGGAGCAGGCTCAGGATTCCTGCCACGTGTATGCCCCTGGCCAGGGGCCAAGAGGCGAAGCCCGAGGCACAGAGCCGCAGAAGGGTGTCCCACAGAATGCCTAGGGTAGAGGAGAGGAGAGAAACCTGGAGCCAGTCAGGCGGGGGATGACTTCTGGGCTACAGAAGGAGCACTCCAAGTCAAGGAGCAGAGAGTCACTCCCAGCCCTGCTGCCCAACAGTGGCTCCCCCTCACCTGCTGTCTCCCAAGTCCAGGTGGGTGGCACTGACCTGTCAACATGCTTGAGAAGAGCATGGCTGGGAAGTAGTGGTGGAAGTAGAGGACCCGGCCCATCAGGAAGAACGGGAAGTAATGGAGCGTCCAGCCGAGCAGGACCTGGCCGCCTCCTCGCAGCAGGACCTGGGACAACCCTGGGCCCAAGCAGTGCAGCCCGGTCAGAAGACAAGGAGCGGGCAGAGATCCCAGGCTCCAGTCCAGCTCTGCCCTTTCCTTGCTGTGTGACCTTGAATAAGTCACGTCACCTCACTGGACCAACCCAAACCACTCTACAGAAACTGGAAGAAGAGAGGAGCAGCTGGGGCTCAAGAGCTCTGGTCAGGGGCCAGCCTAGTAAGGCCTGGGCACCAATGGCAGGTGCACCAAACACCAGTAGGAGGCAGCCTGGCCTCTAAAGAAACCCCTCTGCACCTGTAGACAGCTTCTCTCCCTGCTTTCACCTCCCACATCTTTGCTCCACACAAAACTTTGCAGCGGCAGACAGGCGCTAAGCTGAGACCACGGGTGAGGATGGAGTGAGGGGGTGTCTGGGACTCTGACTGTTCAGACAGAGAGCTGCAGAGGCAAAAGGGCCTGTGTGAACGTCTCAGGTGCTGTGGCCCATGGTCTGGCAGCCACAGTTACCAAGAACAGCACTGGGATGGGAGCCCAATAACCCTGGAGGTTTCTCTCTAGCCCACGAGAGGACAGGGCCATGGAACAAGGAGGTGGCAGAAGAAAAAACGGGCAGCTCTGTGCACAGCATGGGGCTAAAAGAAGGGCCCTGGAGTCAGACTGACGGGTTTGAACCTCAGCTCTCACTTACTAGCTGTATGTCCTGGGGCAGTTTCTTAATCTCACTGGCCTTGGTTTCCTAATCCATAACATGGGGGTAATAACACCCAGCCCTCTAGTGTCCTTGGGAGGAAGTAAAGTTTAACACAGCACTGGGTACTTGGGGGTTGTTAGCTTTCAAAAGCAAAGCTAAGGGAAGGAGAAGGGTGGTAAACTTTGCAAAGGATGGCCCATCAGCAGGCAGCCAGCCCTCCGCAGGGGTGCAGGTGCTCTGCCACCGCCAGGTCAGGGGAGGGAGAGCCCGGGGGACCCGACCTGCAACCTCCGCTGGCACCCGTGTCCCTCTCTGCATGGCTACAGCAATGATGCTCCCTGAGAGGAGGTAGAGGGCGATGCTCAGCAGATTCAGCCACCAAACCACCTGCGCAGAAACGGGAACGGGCAGATGAGAATGCAGCCGCTCTCCACCGGCAAGTGCTCCAGGGCCTAAGCCGGGAATGTTCAGGCACTCACCGGGTTGCCAAGCAGATAGACTCTGAAGTCTGTGTCATTGACCCCTGAGAAGCGTAGGCCCTGTGGAACGGAGATCACCCTGCTGACCCAGGGCCTATCCCATCCCTAGCCATACCCATTAGGGGGAGGAAGATGGTCACTTTTCACAGACAGGGAGCCTGGACACGAGGCTCAGGCTGTGCAAACTCTACATGAGCTCTCTGGGAAGGCAGGGTCAGAATTAAAGCAGAAAACAGCTGCCTCTAGCCAATCCATCCCAGGCAGACCCTTGCCCTGCCACCCTGGCACACCCCACCCCCGCCTCCACCCATCTCTAAAGTCTCTTTCTTGGCTCCATTTCCTGGGAGGAGCCCTAGCCTCAGACCCTACCTGATAGTTGATAGGCCAGTGCCAGGGTTTGGACGTGAACTCATTGTGCTTGGGTTTGAGGCCATTGTTCCCCTGCATGAAGGTAGCAAAGAAAACCTAGTCAAAACAGAGATCTAGAAGGCTGACAGAAATGTGAGGCCCAGGTTTCTCTGACACAGGGCCAAGTGCTGAGCAGAACCCCCTCTCCTTCCCTTTCCTTGCAGGGAAGAACCAGGGGTCATTGGCAGCCACTGTCTGCCTGCCTACAACAACTGCTTTACTTCTTCCAAAAAGCCTCCATTTCCCATAAGGATGGTCCATTCCAACCCTTTATGCTAGGTAAAAAGAAGGGAAAGAGGAATGAGGAAACTGTTCCAATGGGCACAAAATATACACCCATCTGCCATGCCCAGGACAAGGTGTCAAGACGTGGGAGAGTGGGGATAGAAAATGAGGCTTATTTGTTCCTTTCAGAGGCCAATTTCAAACAGAAATGCAGAAACCCTCCTGAGTGCCTAGAGTTGGAAAAGGTTACTTTAGCTTAGTGTTTCTCTACCTTTTTTTCCACTCTGCCCCTCTACAAGGAGCCTTCACAGACATGTTTTTCCCTAAACACCCTCCATGATATTTTAATATTTTATCTGTTTATAAACTGTATGAATACTTGTGCTTTATACATAAAAAATAAGATTTTTGCCCTCCAAGAACACTTTTCACCTACTGGGAGAGAAATCACCCCCAATGCACGCTTTGGTCTGAAGGACCCAGACTCAGCCTCCCTAATCCAGCAGCCAAGAACACCCACTAACCTGTCTCTACAGGGCAGAATCAGGACTTTGCTAAAACAGGAAGGAGTAGGGTCAGGATCCGTGATATTAACCACTAGGACTGGGGTCAGCTCCAACACTGGGACAGACTGAAAGGGCATTTCCTCAGAAAGGGAGTCAGCTGCCATGACTTAGGCCAGCGCTTCTCAAGCTCAGCACTCCCAACATTTTGGGCTGGCTGAGTCTTGGCTGGGGGTTCTGTCCTGTGCTCCCGACATTTTGGGCTGGCTGAGTCTTGGTTGTGGGTACTATCCTGTGCATTGTAGAGTGTTTAGCATTCCAGGCTTCATTCACTGAATGCCAGTAGCACTCCTACCCTCAACCCCTCAGTTTCCAAGTCAAAAATTTCTCTAGACATTGCCAAAAATTCCAAAAGACAAAACTGCCCTCGACTGAGGACCACTGTACAGCCTAAGAAAGATCAAGAAGGTTCAGTGGACTGCCACCCAGTGCCTTATGAATCCAGTCCATTAAGGGGTTGAGAATAGCTTACAGGCCTCTGCGTGGTGAAGAGGTTGTGCCTGTAAGGTCAAAAGTCCACTGGGGGCATCAGACAAAAAGGGGACAGCTGCACAATCCCTGAATCACTGTGGCCCTTTGAAGGACCTGGAAATGAGGAATGAATCATTCTGGACCCCTGGAGCAGTTGCTGAGGGAAAACCAATTCCTTCAAATTACACAGTTCAGTCCCAAACCCAGGGACTCCAGCCAGAACTGTGCCAAGCCAAGGGAATCTTATTCACTACATTAAACTCTGAGAAATCCTGTTTTGTTACTAAACTAAGAAATGAAGGAAAGAAAAATCTGTAACCATCACAGACATATGTACTTGTAAGTTGTTCTCTATGGCTGAAATCTTGATGGGCTCATTCTGGTAACTACACCAGGCAAGGCAGCCTCCCCCTCCAGGGCCAGGGCCAGGGCCACCAGTCAGCTGGCAGAAAAGCCCTGCCCCTGCAGTTTCAATACTCTGGACTCAGTGTTTTCATCTCTCTCCCCTCCCTGACTCTTTGTTGGCCAAATAAGAAAGCTCTTACTTCTTCTCTGACTCCACTTCTTAGATAATGAAAGAAAAAAAGAAACTCCCAGGTTTAGTCTTAAAATTTGACCCAGACCCAGACTGCTATTCTGACTGACAGGCACATGTTCAAAAGAGCTATATCATCAGGCCACAGTGACAGCTACAAGCAGAGAGTCAGAGAGGAAGCGACCCAGAGAAGCTTAATGTCAACTCATCACCTCCCAATGTGCAAAAATGACAAAATTTGAATTTTTGAAATTTTATCTGGTAAAATAAGTCAACTATATTTACTGAATACTGCTTACATAATCACTTCCAGGCGAGTCCACTTGACAATGGCTTACCAGGTGAAAAATAACAACTGCTACACCTCCCTGCAATCCTGTGGGTAGTGTGATAATCACATCGCTGGCTTGAGATAGTGATTCTTAAACACTATTCCTGCAGAACAAAGGTTTTCCATAAGCCAGAAGAAGGGAGTCTTCCACTAAACATCAGGACTACAGCAGGGGAAAATTTAAGCTAGTGAGTAGAATTTTCTCAATTTAAAGATTTCTTTTCTGAATTGTTCTTAAACCTTTGATGCTACAACTGCTGACAGCTACTAATGACAGAGTGCAAACAATGTCTTAGAAAACCTAACAAGAATCAACCATGCCACGCCTTAGCAGTTTCTGTCCAGGAATATGAGTGGGCTCGTGGCTGGGATTTCATGCTGCATATAAACAACACACTCAAATTAGCTATCCATCCTAAGTGATCCCAATTTCATATGATGGAATGAACCATCATATCTTTTGATCTTCAACCAAGAGCACTATGATTTCAGGGGCTCTGCCACCTGCACAAATTTACAAATCACTTAGAGGTAGGGCAGTGTAGCGGTAACTAGCAGGAACTCTAAAAGCCTACTAGCCTGGCTTTGAGGGCTGGATCTACCTCTCACACTTAGCTGTGTGACCCTGGGCAAGTTCCCCGACCTCTCTGTATCTCAGTTTCCTCAGCTGTAACTGGGAATGACAGCAATCTCCACATGATTGTAATAAGTATCAGAGGAGCTGATAAATGTACAGTGCTTAGTGTAGAGCCTGGTGCATGAGCTGTACAAGCATTCACTGGTATCGTCACCATCACCACCATCCTCATTCTGTGGTGAGGGAAGGGAAATGCCTTTGGGGATCATGGAAAGCAGTAGTGAAGACACTTTCAAATTCCTCCACAAGGGGGAATGAAGCTGTATAGCATGGCATTGACTTGTGATCCAAATTGATGGCTGCCCAAGAGCTCTTAGAGATGCCATGAAATGAGAAAGGGACACATACCCAAATCATGACCATATGGGATTCCAGCAAGATCTCAGGAAAACTGGGCTGCAGCACATTCAGGCTGATGTTTGGCACTAGGGAAAAAAAGGCAGGAGAAACACCTTTGTCATACATTCTCTCTCAGCCTATCCATGGTATCCACATTCCCACAGAATCCACACGCAGCCTTCCTGACAAACTGACAACTGTTGAGGAGACAGAAGAAACCTCGACCCAATTCTTGATCATTTACTCAACTGTATGAAGAACTCATCAGGCATTCTGAGAAATACAATGGAAACAGACAACGAGGTTTCTTCACATGCTTAGTGCTCCGACAGCTCTCAGCACCATCACTTTTCATTGTGGCACAAATGCTGCTCTCCTATTAGGCATAAGGGACAGCTGCACAGCCCCTGAGTCACTGTGGTCCTTTGAAGGGTCTGGGAATGAGGAATTAATTATGCTGGACGCCTGCAGCAGGTGCTGTCAGGACAGGGACCAAGCTTGTATCCTCACTAATATGTCCACAGGGCCCCATGTGATTCCTGGCATACTTGATAAAGAGTTGTTGAATTAGCTGATTAGTGGGTTTGGCTAGAATAGGTGGTAAGAAGAACAAAATGAAGGCACACATAAGCTTGAGGCGAGAAGTTTAAGAAAACAGATAATGAATCCAAATATTTATTGAGTTGAAGCTGGCAATGAAGTAGAAATATCAAGTTGGAGATTGAGTGTAGAGATGTGGGGCACAGATCAGGGCTGTGGTTGTCACTTTCTATAAAAGCGTTGGCTGCATATGTAGGGAGCGGGGGAGCGGCTACACTAAGGCATAAAGGGAAAGTACCAGCTTGCTCCAAACCCAGAGGCTGGAGAAGTGCCCATGGTGCAGGAGAGAGAGGAGCCCAGAGGAAGACGAGACAGATGGACCTGCAGATGGGCACTGGCCACTTTAGGGAGATGAGTTTAAGGAGGGAGTGGATGAGAAAGAAAAGGATAATGCTATGTAGGTACAGACAAGTCATATAAAGAGTGTTAAAAAGGAAGAAACAGCAGCAAGTTGAAGGGACAGCAGGGTCTACAAAGGTTTACTTTTCTAGGATAAGGGTTTCTTATAAATGTTTCCCTCCAGAGCCAGCCCAGAAAGTGACCTCACTCACATTTGGGGTTGATATGGTCCTCCACATTCCAGATGGAGTTGAGGGTTTCTTTCAGGTATGGGGTGCAAGTAACTTCCAACTGCTCCCAGCCCCTGTGAAAAGCAGGAGTCACAGATGTGTCTCAGAAGACCTGAAATCCACCAGAGAACAGCGCTGTCTTCTGCTCTTAAATCCATGGACTCCTTCTCTTTTCCACCTGGTGGCCATTATTTCTTCATGTTCCATGTTGCACAACTATCCTAGGATAGTCTAAGATAGGGTATTCCCATTTTAGAAAGAGATATAGATCCAGAGAGTTATTAGCACCAGCCAGATGTGAAAATGTCCAACTATCAGAACACAAAACACTGAAGCTCCCCTGGAGTTCTGTGCTCCATAATACAGCCAACGCCTATTCTCCCTCCATCTGCCACTAAGAACAAGTAGACAGGAGGTGAACGTGGGAAAACAAAAGCTTCTGGTATACTCCTTGTAGAGTGAAAGGAAAATCAGGAGCCTCGATTGGGATAGCAAAACTCTAGAGACTTACCACTTGGGCAGAACCTTTCCCGAGGAGCCGAGAACACAACCTGTGACCAAATGAATGAGGCGAATTTGACTTCTCAGCACCTTGATCCGGTTTCCAAATTTTCTGTTTACAATTTCAATCCGCCAGAAATCATTTGAGTCCCCTGTTCCATTCTGCCATAAAAGCCAAGAAAAAAGTAACAAAGGAAGTGAGGGGACTTTAGAGAAAATGTGTCAGAAAGGGAAATGGCCACCTTTAGATGCCACCATGTTATAAAGGTCAAAGACCAAACCGGGCTCAATGATAGAGATGAGCAAGGGAAAAAGAAGGCCAAAGAACTATCCTAGGTGATTGGCATTGTCCCAAAACTCACTATTACAACCAAAAAACAGTGGTTTAACTCCTGGAACCAGAAGTCCAACTCTTCATCTCATAGAACTAGAATTCGAGTTCTAAATAGATGCTTTTCCCTTCAACCATACTCAAGACATCACCCTGAGCCAACAGAAACAGATCTGGGCCATTTCCATCCATTACCTTGGCCATCTAGGTACTCACTCATCTAAGCTAGAAAGGTCTGGCCTGGCTATAGCACTTTGGAAATTAACACATGTGTGTCTAATTCTTCTCAGAAGATGCCCACAAAGAAGATGAGAAAATTCACAGTCTTGACCTGGCACAATGTAGGATGAGCAAACAGCAAGAGGGCTGGGAAATCCACCTGAAGGCCATAATCTTTATACAGTTTTTGTCTTCAAATCTTTATACTATTTGTCTTCAGTTACTCCCAAAGCCGTAAGTACTCCTAGAGCTTTTAACTATTAACTGCATCTTCTTGAGGTAGTAAAATGAAAAAGCTATGGGTAATATCCCTCTGCAGAACAGGGAAGTGATACTTAAAAATAAAGCAAATAAGAATTTGGGATCTGGCAAAAGATAAACATACATGTTCATCTGGGGCCATATAGTGGGTCCTTGGCTTCTATGTCCAATGTGATTTTAAAAGAGATCCAAACAGCATTCATATTTGACATTTACTAAGTATCGGAACATGTAAATAGCATAGTTATTATGTGAGGAGAGAGATGGAGACAAACAGACTTCATAGGCTGCTTTTCCCACAGCAAGCCTAGCCAAAAAGCTCCCAAAAGTTAAGAGGGTCCCTGTGCAGCCTCTTATCCCCAGGAACATTCCAGAATTCTGGGGAGGAGAGGTCCCACCACACAGCCCTGAGCCAAGGCCCATAACTTTTTACATCCTGCTCACATCTCTGCGGCTCACTTACTATGCCATAGCCGGTGACCTGATAGTGCTTCCGGGTCAGGGGAGCCTCATGATAGTGGCTGTGCAAGTTCCGGGAAGTTCTAGAAATTAGAAAAGAGATGTATCATTATCCTATAGAAAGAAGATGTGCAACATTTCTTCTTTTACTAAGGATGTTCAGAGTCATCTGCCAGGATAAGAAAAATTAGAATCTGAACTATTAAATCCAACATATCAGGAATGTGTTTCCTATTTACTCCCAAGAAATATCCTGAGAACTGGAGAATAGATGAGCCCAAACCAGGAGAGACAGATGGTAGGAGCACTGGACAACGTGCCAAGAAAGGGGCTAACTTTAGGTGCCGGCAGGGAGGTGGGGGGTGACTTTCACACATTTAGTAGCTTTGAAGCACTTAGCTTGCCTGACTTAGGAGGCAGGTTTGGGGAGAGGAGAAATTAAAACTTGTAATCTACATGGCCTGAGCTAGCTAACCTCCTCACTCCCACTTACTCTTTCTGCTCCCACCACCAGGTTTTTTAAGTGGACATCAATGAGGATGAGAAGGGTTTAATTTAGCTTTTATTTATTTAGCTTTATGTAACAACTCTCACTTTTATCTGGAACAAGTAATGAATGTTCATTATAAAATTTTGGAAAATTTGCAAAAGTAAAATTTAATTACAATAAATTATTAATGACAAAATGAAATTTACTTAATAAAAATTTTAAGTATTCAAAATCCAGCTGACTAGAAAAAAGCCACTGCTAACTGCTTCTGTGTGTGTGTGTGTGTGTTTGTGGCCTAGTACACACACACACACACACACACACACACACACACACACACACACACACACACACACACACAAAACCCTTGATTTTTAAAAATTTGTACCCAATAATTCCAGTCTATGAAATGTTTACAGGGCTGCTCCTGCTGTCTGTTGTTTCTGCTTGCTCTTCACACAGTGCCCTATTTTCTTGTGTGCTTTGTTACTTTTGGGTGTGTACTACTGTCACTAAAAAACTATTTATGGGAACAAATGACAACGTCTCTCCCAAGAAAGGACTTATATTTGTTTTTAGCCATGCACCTAGGAGACATTACCAATCTAGGATCATGTTCATTTAAATTCATGGCTTGGAGATTCTGAGATCATCCAGATGACATGAATTTGAGCTGGAAGTTCATGTGAGGATCAAATGGTAATCCCAACTTGTCAGGGACTAAGGATAGTTCCCCCCCCCAATCCCCAACACTTAGCTGGGTCATAAGGTAACCTTTCCTGGGCATAGGTGGATAGGGCAGATTTACCCTTACCCCAGGCCTTTGGGGGTTCCAAATTTGGGGAAGGATAATTTAATACATTTACCACTTTGGGTAAGCCTAGAGGTTTGACTTTAAAATCTCACCTCTCAAGAGGCAGCCAAAAGTCAAGATTGTGAGATCAAAGCAAAAAAAGAGACAAGAAATAAGCCTCGCTTATTTCTCTGAATTCCTCATTTCACTTAGAATTTGGTCTAGTAACTCTTTAATATCTGGTCAGCCTTTTTCTGCTCTTAAGAAGTCTTTATATTATTCCAGCATTTTTAGTCATTTTCAGTGAGAACACTGGTTAAATAAGCTAGCTTGCCATATTCTCTGAAATAGACTCCTACATCTTTCTAAAGGCAGCCCCTTAAGAAGCAGCTTTGGGAGCTGGGTGTGATGGCTCATGCCTGTAATAGCAACCATTTGGGAGGCTGAAGCGGGAGGACAGCTTGAGCCCAGGACTCTTGAGGCTAGCCTGGGTAAAAAGCAGAGCAGCTTTGAGCAACTCAAGTTTTCCTCTAGGAAACAGGAAACTGAAAGGTCCCCAGTAGGCAGGCAAAGGCTGGCCTGTGATTTCATCACCTTCAGAAAAGCTTCTCCTATTCTCATGAAGCTGCCTTGCTCCATTGACCAAAGCCTCATCCAAATCTAACTTCTATTTACTTCTTAAAATAACTCCCTCCCCAGTTGGGGGAGGTGGCTCACACCTGTAATCCCAGCATTTTGGGAGGGTGAGGCAGTGGATTACCTGATGTCAGGAGTTCGAGACCAGCCTGGCCAACATGGTGAAACCCTGTCTCTACTAAAAATACAAAAACTAGTCAGGCATGGTGGTAGGCGCCTGTAATCCCAGCTACTGGAAGGCTGAGGCAGGAGAACTGCTTGAGCTCGGGAGGCGGAGGTTGCAGTGAGCCAAGATCAGGCCATCGCACTCCTGCCAGGGAGACAGAGCAAGACTCCATCTCAAAACAAAAACAAAAACAAAAACCCTCCCCTTAGTGCCCACACCATTCATTTATCCAAACCACAAACTGACTTACTCTTTGTGTTCTAGTCGAATAATGTCTCCATGCCTTACAAACTCCACTGGGAAGGAAGGGTCAAGGGGATCTGCCAGAAGAAACAAGCATTAATAACCGAGATCACTCACTGGGCTGGTATTAATCAAGGGCCTACTGGTGAACAGTTACAGTACCACACGGTGTCTGCTAGAGGTACTAACCAGGTACTCTGAGACCAAAGAGGAAGGGCCCCTAAATTGCCTCAGAAGATTAGAGAAGGGTGTACCAGAGAAAATGCTTGGAAAGACTCTTAAAGGAAGGAGAGAATTTTGTCAAGTGAACCAGCAGGGGAAAAGGCACTAGAAGTGTGAAAGAAGAAAACTTCTGGCCGGGTGCAGTGGCTCACGCCTGTAATCCTAGCCCTTTGAGAGGCCAAGGCAGGCAGATCACCTAAGGCCAGAAATTCGAGACCAGCCTGGCCAACATGGTGAAATCCAATCTCTACTAAAAATACAAAAAACAGCCGGGCGTGGTGGTGCACAACTGTAGTCCCAGCTACTCGAGAGTCTGAGGCAGGAGAATCACTTGAACCCAAGAGGCGGAGGTTGCAGTGAGCTGAGATTGCGCCACTGCACTCCAGCCTGGGTGACAGAGCAAGAATCTGTCTCCAAAAAAAAAAAAAAACAGAAGAAAAACTCCTTTGATGGATAGTAAATGGGTTTCATACTGTAAGGGTGGGCGGGGTGGGGGAAAGGAGTGGAAATAGAAACAGATAAGGCTACGAATGAGTGTGGTCGGACTGCATATTCCAGGCTGGAATGTGGGCTAGTCACCGAAGCCCCCAGTGGAGCTTAAGCTGGGAAGCTAAATAATAAGACTGTAATAGTCCTCTAAAAAATAATTCTATACAAATGACCACTTGCCCAACTCTCCTCAAAATCAAATCCTGACAATTTTGCCAGCAATCATCTTGTCTCTGGCAATAAACTTGCTAAATGTGAGGTGAAGAAAATGATAAAATGATTAAAGGACTACTTCTGTGTCATCTCAAGGTCAAGACCAATCAGGATCTAGAAAGGTGATGACATGGAAAAGGAGCTGGCAGTAATCAGAGCAATACAGAATGGATCCTTGCAAATTTCAGTCCCAAGCAGTGAGATACCAACACATTATAAATAGATCAAGGTCACGAAAGATAAATTTGCCATTGCAAATCACTGGCTCTCGAGAGAATCAGAGAACTCAACTGCAGAGATGGCCGTTTCCATGCTGCCGGTTAAGAGTCTCTTAAAAGCATCAATTAGCAAGATGACAAATCAAGTAAGTCAATAGGGAGGGAAGTCTTATTTCATATGCATTTGGTGGGGAGGGGCATTTATAGCCTTCAACAACATAAAGACCCTAGCCTATGAAGCTCCCACAAAATCCTTAATCACTTTGATGAAATGCAATCATCTTAACTCAGAAGTCACAATAGAATAAGAGACTAGGACTATTCAAAGACTTGGTTCACGACCACGACAAAAGCAAAACTGGTCTTCCCTCGGAACTTGTCACTGTGATAGAACACTCACGACTGGCCTGCTGAATCAATCAATACGCATTATAAAGCTCTAACAACAGACTCTGCCCAGTGGTGTCATAATTTATCCTACTGAGGAGCAGAATGCAGAGAGTGGTTGTATACACCATGTTTCTAGCCTACACGGCAATAAGAGGAGGTGGATTTAGGTGAGCAGCCGCCCACTTCATGAAGGCTCAGAGCAGCTGAGCTGAGACAGACTAAGTCAGGTGGGATTTGCTGAGAAGTCACAGAGATACCTGTGGCACAGAACCATCAGCAGTGATGACGGGCTCGAAAAGTGAGTGGAGAATGCCCTCTGTTCTCTTCTCAGCTGCAGCAGAGGCACAGCCTGCAGGTAGCCAGCTGTCTGACCAAACACAGGAAGATCTGGCTCTAGCTCTTGCTCATGTCATAAAGCCCTGAAAGCCTGACAGGTATGCTTCAGAGCTACTTCACCCAGGCCAGTTAGGAGCAGATCAGCAGGCACTGAGTGACATCCCAGGAATCAGCCTAGACAAACTCCAGTCACAGGACTAGCAGGCCCTCAGATCTCCCACTGACTGACTCAGGCCAGGGCTGAGCAGTGGGTAGCACTCTATCTTATCAAGACAACTTGAGCCACACCACATGCAAGGGTGTGCAATGTTTGGTGTGCTCTATGTCAGAAATGAGAGCAGCTGTTAGGTGCCCTTAGCTGGGGTCACTCACCAGCCCCCAGTGGCATGCTAAGATAACCTCTTCCTGGATTAAATCTGGGCTCTGCTATCTGTCTTCAAAATGACAGCTCTAAGAGCAAGTTCTTACCTCTTTTGCTCAGTGCTTATCTCCTGTGCCTAGAACAGTGCTTGGAACACAGTAGATGCTTAATAAATAATAATTGAAAGGATAATTGAGATAAGTCAAGGTGTCAAAGATGCTTAGGAAAGCCCATTTCAGGATCATTCTTTTGCAGGCATGAGAAATCTTAAGGAAGGCTCAGAAGGAGTAACAGCACAAGAAGCATCAGTCTCTGACCACATTACCTGAGTTTGTGTTATGTTTCTTGATAATCCACAGGTTGTTGTAGTCCTTGTGCAAATAGGTGGTGACCTGTGTGGGCAGTGGGGGTGGAAGAAAGAGGAGGCAGAAGGGAGAATACCATCACTATTGGCACAGCTGGCCAAGGACACTCAACAGCAAGTGAACATTGCTTAAGCCAATTTCAGAATCCCCAGCCACCAACCCGAGGGGCCACGTTTCCCAATGGGGCTGAGATGTAGCACTGGTGAGTAAGATTCTCTCTTTCCTTCTGCATTTAGAGGCAGAAGGCTCTTGTCCCACAATAGCCTTTTTGTCTCTTTGTCTCTTTCTGCATCTTGTCCTAAAAGTTCCAGCCTTCTAGAGGGAGGAACCACGAGGCTTTATATAACCGACTCCAGCACAACAGGATGAGGATTTAAGTACATTTTACAAGTAATTCAGGCCAGGCGTGGTGGCTCACGCCTGTAATCCCAGCACTTTGGGAAACCAAGGTGGGTGGATCACCTGAGGTCAGAGTTCAAGACCAGCCTGGCCAACCTGGTGAAACCCTGTGTCTACTAAAAACACAAAAATTAGCTGGGTGTGATGCACGCCTGTAATCCCAGCTACTTGGGAGGCTGAGGCAAGAGAATCACTTGAACCCGGGAGGCAGAGGTTGCAGTGAGCCAGGATTGCACCACTGCACTCCAGCCTGGGCAACAAAGCAAGACTCCACCTGAGACGGAAAAAAAAGTAATTAAGATCATCCCTCAAACTTTCTAAATGAAAAATCCATGCAAGCATATTTTCTGTAATGTGGCCAAATGAAACTAAAAAGCTCCATCAGTATCCTTCCTAGTATTTAACTCACATTTTATACAAAAAAAAATCTGGAAGCAGTATGACTGTCTAGTAACAGAGAAATAGTTAACATGATAGATAGTATGTCCCTGGGACAGAATACTATACAGCCACAAAAAATGTTTCAGAGCATTTTTTTAGCAACATGGGAAAAGGTTCATGAAACGCTGATGCTGAAAATGGCTACCACTTATTACCAGGCACTGTTCTAAGCATTGGGCAAGTCATGTATCCATTATTACAGCCCTGTGCCGTTAAGTACTATGGTTATCCCCACATTACCTACGAGGAAACTGAAGTTAAGTAATTTGCTCAAGGTCACACAACTTATGAGTTGGGGAGACAGGATTCAAACCAGGGCAGCTAAATCAGTGCTCCCTGGATAGTGACTATATACATCCAATTATGCCAATTACGTAAAACAAGTAAAGAACTCTTACAAATGAGTTTTCATAACCCCAATTGGACAAAACATGACCAATTTATAGTCATATGCCACATAATGACATTTCAGTCAACAATAAACTGCATATATGATGGTCGTCCCATAAGATTATAATACCCTATTTTTACTACATCATCTCTATGTTTAGACATGTTTAAGTTAATACAAATACTTATCACTGTGTTCCACTGTGTTCCAACTGCCTACGGGTATTCAGTACAATAACATGCTATCCAGGTTTGTAGTCTAGGAGCAATCAGCTATACCAGGTAGCTTAGGTGTGTAGTAGGCTGTACCACCTAGATTTGTGTAAGTACATGCAATGATGTTCACCCAACAATCAGTCACCTAATGACACATTTCCCAGAAGATATCCCCCTTATGCATGACTGTACTTAGAAAGAGATTTAGAATTCGCATTTAGGGAAATAATTATTTTGCTTGAATTATGGCTGCTTCTTTTGAGTGGCATTTGCTTTGTTTCTCAGGAAAAAAAATTAGGGATAATGGTATTAAGAATATACAAGAAGCTAAACATTTTTGGTGCTCGTAAAGAAATTAAAATTCCATCCACATTCCTGAGAAAAAGCTTGACATCATCCACCCAGCCTGGATTTCCTCAAGGAAATTAAGGTTCTGGGATGCTCATGTGTGAACTCTGTGTAGATGTGTGGTAGGAGAGTGGTTTTTGTGTGTCTGCTTTACAAGAGCAATTATGATTAAAATTCCTACAAGAAAAATTATTTATCATGAGTACAGTCCATGGCCCCTTTTCCCACTGAAATGTTTGTTTTGACAATGGTGATTTTTATGCCATAAGATTTCCTAAGAACACAGGTATCCAATTACAGCAGAATGTTGTACATTAAAACATTCAGATAAACACTCATCTTCTGGGATCCCATGCAGCTTTTGTTTTCTTTTTTTTCTACTTTTCTACATTTTCCAATTTTATAAATGCTATGCTTTAAAAACATTTTAAAATAGAGACCTAGACATGTTAACAAGACATTAAACTGCAGGGCAGGAAGGACCACTGGAGATTATTTAGTCCAATCCTCTCAATTTACAGATGAGAAATAGGCTGAAAGGCTGTGATCTGGTCCATGACAAAGCCAGACACCTTTGTCCATTGGCCCAATGCACTTTCCCTGTACCACCATTTCACACCTCCACACGTGGGCCTTAAGTACATAACACTAGCTTAACAGAGCCTTTCGGAACCCAGCCTTTCTCTCCCTTTGCACAGTGTAGATATCCTGGTCACCACATCGGTAACTGCAGTGTCTTCTACATGACACCCGCAGCAATCTATCACCACATAACACAGCATAGCTAGCTGTCTCTGCCCTGGGTGTACATGACTTAGAATCATCTGGAGAGCTTAAAACTAAACCAAAAATGCATAATGCATGGGTCTCACCCTAGGTCAATTAAATCATCATCTCTGCAGTGGAGTCCTGGCATCACAGTTTTTAAAAATCTCTCCATTGATTCTAAGTGCAGCCAGGGCTGAAAACCACTGGGCCAGACATGAATGGAGAATTAAGGATAAGAAACTGACACTAAAATCCAATACCCTGTAATATGGTTTGGCTCTGTGTCCCCACCCAATTCTCAGCTTGTAGCTCCCATAATTCCTACATGTTGTGGGAGGAACCCGGTCAGGGATGACTGAATCATGGGACCAGGTCTTTCCCATGTTGTTCTCATGATAGTGAATGGGTCTCACAAGATCTGATGGTTTTATTTATTTGATTTTTTTTTTTTTTTTTTTTTTTTCTGAGACAGAGTCTTGCTCTTTCGCCCAGGCTGGAGTACAGTGGTGCAATCTCAGATCACTGCAACCTCCCTCCACCTCCCCGGTTAAAGTGATTCCCCTGCTTCAGTATCCCAAGTAGCTGGGATTACAGGCAAATGCCACCACGCCTGGCTAACTTTTTATATTTTTAGTTGAGGTGGGGTTTTACCATGTTGGCCAGGCTAGTCTCAAACTCCTGACCTCAAGTGATCCACCCACCTCGGCCTCCCAAAGTGCTGTGATTATAGGCATGAGCCACTGCACCTGGCCAGAGATCTGATGGTTTTAAAAACAGGATTTTCTCTGCACAAGCTCTCTCTTTGCCTGCCGCCATCCACATAAGGTGTGACTTGCTCCTCCCTGCCTTCCACCATGGTTGTGAAGCCTCCCCAGCCATGTGGAACTGTAAGTCCAATTAAACCTCCTTCTTTTGTAAACTGCCCAGTCTTGGGTATGTCTTTATCAGCAGTATGAAAACGAACTAATACACCCTGGATTACTTTCTAGCAACTAAAAGGGAAATAAAGCATTTGGAGAGGCACAACTTTTTGCAAAGTAAAAATCTGCGCACAGTAAATATCCCATGCTTTCGCCTCTGTTCACTGTCTTTGTCATAATTATGGCCTCCAAACTGGTTCCTTGTGAGCTATCACATTCAAACTGAAGTTACCCTTTCCAAACTAGAGATCTAATCATAATCACAATTTTCATTGCCTCCCTAATGTCTAGGGAGCAAAGTTAAATCTACTATAACACAGGCCTCTCCCCAATATAGCCCCACCAACCTCTTCAGCATCCTGCTTCTCTCTCGCAGGCATCATCCACTGTAGCCACAGAAACACTCCTTAACACAGACACGGTGTCATTCGCTCATTCAGATGACACTCACGTGGCTAATCTCTCATGAGCACTTAACATTATTATCTCACTTAATCTCTACAACTGCCCTATGATGGAGAGAGGTACTACTTATTTTCCCCAACTTAAAGAAGAGGATACTGAAGCACAAGATGAACTTGTCCAAAGTCACACCCTATATGAAAGCAGGTTTCACACCCAGGTCATCTAGTCTGGTTCCCAGGTCTGTGTTCATAACTACCACACTTTACTCATCACTCACTCCATAGCAGGCACTGTATTAGGCACTTGAGCCTTCCAGGAGCTGGCAATCAAGTAGCAAAGAGACGGCAGGAAGTAAGGACTCACAGTTCAGTATGAGAAGGGCTACCATGTAGGCATGTGGACAATGCCACCAGGCTTCTCATCAGAGGGGCACCCCACCCCGTATCACAGAGAGGTGGGGCGCGGTGGTCACTGAAAAACACCTACGCTGACGCCTAGAGAAGCTGGGGTTAGCCCAAGGAAAGAGACGGTGCAGAGCTGGGAATAATGTTTTAAGCAGCGGGGACAGGATGAGCAAAGGACAGGAGGCAAGAAAGTGAACTGTCATGGCGAACAGCATTGCTACAGTACCAGCGCACAAAAGGCTCACCAACCTGCTGCTGGCGGGCACCAATGCCCTCGGGGTAGAGGTGCCTATGTGAGTGCAGATAGCCGATGGCCATCTGGAGGTTCTTCACAGTGATCACAGAGCCGTAGGCCAGGTCTGGGAGGAAGGGAAACAGAAGAGGGGTGAGCGAGCACAGTGCTAGAGGCTGCCCCAGTCTGTGAGGAGCTTGGAAGCCACAGGGCTCACTAACCCTCTACAACACTCCTGTGGGCCCCAGACTGAAGCCCAGCTGCCTTCTCCCTCCCACGGAACTGACTCTAGACAGTTCACCACAGGGACCCACTTACGCCCTCCCCTCCCTCCTGAGGACTTCAGAAGAAGTTGGCGTTAACACTGTCATTATCAAAGCACCACGTGTAACAGCAAAAGATTTAAAACAACTTGTACTTCTCAAGGTCTCTACATGTATTTAATGGAATAAAGAAGGAAGAAGCATTTTCTGTTTTCACCTGGAATGTTCTCCATGATATAACATTTTGATAAACCATTTTTTTCAATTACATCCTTTTGCGCCTTTTGAATCTAGTACCATGTAAAACAACCATTCAATGGTGTTTTGTTTTTACTCTGAATTAAAAAACAAAAACACAGAGAAAACCACTTCCCAAGAGCATCCCCTCCTCCCATAGGCCCTGGGTCATTGAGAATCCTCTTTTCCTTAATACTGTCCCTCTTCCAATCCTCTGTAATGACCTGCTCTGTTTTTCTTTGCTCATTCAGTGGATCAGCAGAATGCACTGATTATATGGTGGATCCAAACATGGAGGAGGCCTGTCTGTGGCCCTGGAAAAGCCCTGTCTTCAAGGAAGACGGCTTCACAGTGACAAGTACAGGACCATGGGCAACTGCCCCACAAAGGCGTGACACTGTGTGACACGGTGGGAGTGGTGGGAACTCAGAACAGGACAAATTCTCTCCCAGGGAGTAAAGAGAGGACAACTTGACGGAAGAGATGACAGCTGAGCTAGGCCTTTAAATAGTGAGCAGGCATTTGCTAAACTCCACAGCTGTGTTCTGAGTTCTCGGGCAGGCCAACCTCTGCAGCCCTGCACATGGCTGACCACCTTCATTTCTTGAAATGCTCTGTTCCCACTTCTCGACTGCATACTCCCTCAAGGGCCACTCTACTACAGCCTCCTCTCCTAATTCCTCCTCCTCTTGCATTCCCCACTGACCTGACCTCAGCCCTATTCTTCTCTTCCTACAGTTTCCTTACAAATCACAGCTACTGCCACAGCATGAATCACCCTTTTACTTGGTTGATTCCTCCTCTGAAAGCATCAGCCCCAAGCCCACTGGCTCCATGGCACCAATTTCCCCAGGCAGCTCACTGTCAGCCCCTCTAGTGTGGAATTCAGTATCTGTCCTTCCAACTTGACTTCTCCTGCTTCCCTATTTCTCATTCTTCCCAGTCCACTGTATTTTAGGCAATGTGTGAAGCCCTGGAAAGACTAATGTATAAGATGCAGTCTCTGCCTCCAGGAAACAATCACCTGCACTCAAGTCCTTAGTGACATATTTCTTCTTCTCTGTGCCTAGATCTCCCTCGCATATGCCTATCTGCCTTACTCCTGTGGCTGCCCTGCCATGCCCTGCTCAAGTCCCTGCAATAGCTTCCCAGAGGGCTTCTCCTCTGTCCAATCCTGTCCCCTCCCTTGCCAGCCACGACTCTCCCACCCACGTCATCTCCCTACAGCACAGCCTTCCTGGCCCCCTGCCTGCTCAAAGACCTCCACTAGGTCTCCACGGCCTGTTTAAGGAAGCCAAATTCCTCATCCAGACACCTCAAACCCTCATAGTCTGGCCCCAACCCAACTGTTCACATTTATCTTCCAGTAGTTTTCTGCATATAACCTGTGCCTTAAGTTTTGCTCTGTTCTCAGCTTGGATCATGTCATCCCTCCTGCCTGAGATGCCCTCTCCTCTATCTGCTGAAAGCCACCCATCCTTCCAGGGCCTGACTCCAAGGCAACCCACATCATGTACCTCTGATGCCCTCAACCGCCCAGCAGCCGTACTCTTTCACGCCTGTCAATCCCCAGAGCTGTACTCCCTTTTTACGTACTGAATGCCTCCGGTCACACTGTGTGGACCTCCTCTACACCAGGCTCCATCTCTGGAGGGTGAGCACGTGCTCCACTACCATGTGGAATAGGTGAATGGACGCAACACTCAGAAAGTGATGCAGCAAAGTGACAACTGGCTCTGAAGGGCGTGGTGCTGTCAACAGATTCTCTCTGAGTGACCTTCCCACAGAGCTGGCTTGGAGAGCCACAAAGGAGAAGTCATTCTTTAGGGTCAGAGAACTTGCTGCTCAGGATGTCTTCTCTGTTCTGATTCACTCTTGAGGTTTTTTTTTTTAATTTTTTTTAGAGAAAGGGTCTCGCTCTCGCTATGTTGCCCAGGCTGGAGTGCAGTGGCTATTCACAGGCGCAATCCCACTACTGATCAGCATGGGAGTTTTGACCTGCTTTGTTTCCGGCCTGGGCTGGTTCACTCCTCCTTAGGCAACCTAGTGGTCCCCCATTCCCGGGAGGTCACCATATTGATGCCAAACTTACTGCAGACACGCAATGGGTATAGCACACTACAGCCCAGACCTCCCGGACTCAAGCAATCCTCCAGCCTCAGCCTCCCGAGTAGCTGGGACTACAGCCATGTGCCACCATGCCCGGTATTCTCAAGTATTTTAACCAGCTCTAATTGGGTCTTTCTCCCACTGTGCCATCCATCATAGGCTAAAACAACCCAAGCCATCATGTCTGTCTTTTCCAATTCAACTCCCAGGAAACCCCTCTGCCTCCTACCTTCGTAAAGGCCCAGAGACACTCACGTTCAGGGATGGAAGCATTGTGCAGGTTGTTTCCTGAAAGCCGGGCCTGGAAGGCAGAACTGAAGAAACCATCACCAGGGCCACTGTGGGGAGAGGAAGAGCAGAAGAGAGCCAAGTTAAAGGAGTGAAAATGTGATTTCCCAGGAGTGCTGGGAAGAGCTCTGCTCAGTTAGTTTAACGGAAGTAGAATCAGATCATGGAACAGAGGTGGATGATGGAGTTGAAGAAATTGGGGTCCAAATCCCAACTCAGCCACTTGCTAACTGTGTGACCTTGGGCAAGATAATCTTGTTCAGCCTTAGCTCCTTATAAACTAGAGATTTAAAGAAACCAAGAGAAGTCGCAAGTGATGTGATTAAATGAAATAATGTATATAAAATGCAGAAAACAGATCCTGATTCTCAGGAGCTGCTCATTAAATGGGAGCTGTTTCTGCTGGCGTTACTGTTATTGTTGCCCTCACTCCTACTGCACACCGTAATGCTACCTATCCCTCCTAAGCATAGGGGACTCTATTTGGAGATAAGGGACAATTTGGCCACAAGGAAAATAGCTTCTTCCTTCAGGTTAGGGTGCTGGCCTTTCCCAGCCCTTAGCATACCCAAAGGATAGAACATAGAGGGAAAGAAACAGGAAAAGGCCCCTGGGTCCCTCTCTTATCATTTTAACCACAGACCCAGGACATCATCCGGCTCCTCCACAGGCTTAGGGGCAAAAGGGAAACCAGAAGCAAGATGCTGCAAAGGCTCTGTTCGTACCTTTTACTCAGCACCATGAAGTGAACAGCAAAGGTGGCTGTGTAGAGAGCCAGGGGCAGCACGATGAGGCACAGGACGCGAGCAGTCAGGTGTTTTCCCACAGTCACCTGCAAACAGAGGCCAGCATGGGGTGGTAGGCATGTGAGACCTCGTTATTCCTTATGCACTATGCATGCATTATATATAGTTTTTATGTGTAAGACATAATCATAAAAAATGGCCAACAGGAGAGAAGAATATGTGGAAACCCTAAGCCTTTCTGTGACACCCATCACCCAAGCACTACACAAGATAAACATGGGCCAGCCCTCTGCTGCCTCTCCAGGCTCTGCACCCAGGACCCCAGGCTGTCACTGTGTCAAGGACAAGGCACTGCCTATGTCTGGAACATAGCTGCTCACCAGTCCCCTCCATGTTCCAGGGACGCTGATCTCCTTCTACTTTCCCAGTGCTTCCTCTACTGTCCCAGCACAACCCATCACGTGGCTAATGGCTCCTTATCTTAACTTCAGGCTTCAGTTTCCTCCCAGAGGCCTTCCTGGATTGCTTGGGACTGGCCTAGGGCCATCCTCTGTGTTCCCCCAGCACTCCTGGCTGACTCTAACTGCCTCCTTCCTTATTTCTCCCTCTTCATTGACCCCAGAGGGTATGGACCATATTGCACTCATCTGTATATTCCAGCACCTCACAGAGTAAATGGTCATTACATATTTTCTGAATGAATGAATAAACTTGTTAGGAGTTAGATCAGAGGTGACTGAACAGCACCACAGCAGAGTGATGGCCTGGGGCCAATCTAACCTGGGTGTGATTCCTAGATACAGCTCTCACTCCCTGATGGTCTTACGGAAGTCATTACCTCTGTAGGTCTTGATTTCCTCATTTGAAAATCAGGTTAATAATTCCCCACCTCATAGAACTATTATGAGGGTAAATGAGATCATGGAAGCAAAGCATTTTGCATAGTGCCTGGCACAGAATCAGCCCTTAATAAATATAAACCATAAGGCCCTTGCTGGTCTCCAAATATGGAGACTGTGGGTCAGGAAATGAAAATTGTGAGTTCAGGCCGGGCATGGTGGCTCCCACCTGTAATCCCAGCACTTTGGGAGGCCAAGGCAGGCAGATCATGTGAGGTCAGGAGTTTGAGACCAACCTGGCCAACATGGTAAAACTCCATCTCTACTAAAAATACAAAAATTAGCTGGGTGTAGTGGTGTGTGTCTATAATCCCTGCTACTCAGGAAGCTGAGGCAAGAGAATCACTTGAACCCAGGAGGCAGAGATTGCAGTAAGCCAAGATCGGCCACTGAACTCTACCCTGGGTAACAAAGTGAAACTCCATCTCAAGAAAAAAAAAGGAAATTACGAAACAAATGCCAAAAGAGGCTTCTAAGAATGTGAGTCCATCCTCTCCCTTGAACCCTCTCAAGTCCTTAGCCAGGCCTACTTCCTGATGTTCTGCTGTTTGTGGAGGGTGGGGGTCCAGCCCATCTGGGGCCCAGAACACAGCCACTCTGCCACCTGCAGCAGAGACAGAGAAGGCCACAGGCTCCTACTCAGCAATATCAGGGAGCAAAAACATTTCTACAGCAAATGCTTGGGTGCTCACCAAGGAAAGACTGAGGTCTCCGAACAGGTACCAAAGGTCTGCAATGGTGTTCAGCCCCACTTGAAGGATGATAAAGAGGCCAACAAACTTGACCCCTAAAGCACCAGCAAGACTAACGCCAGTCAGGCTTAGCCAGAACCACCAGGGGGCAGAGAAGGGCCTGAAAATCAACAAGACGGAGTTCAATTTGGCAGCGGGAACCAAACCCAAACGCAAGCACAGCCGGGGACAGGGCAGTTCTCAGACTCGGATAGGCTGTGTTGGGCCTTGTCTTGGGGGCTCTTAGCTTCAAGAGACCACAGCATGGCTCCATGGAGGAGGTGATCTGTGAAACCCCTGGAACGGCAGGCAAACCACAGTCTGAGTGAGCAGGCTATTTTTTTGAGGAGAGTACCCACAGTGCTCCTGGCTAAGTACAGGGCTCAGGGTAAGCAGGGACCCCTTCTTCACTAGTGATGGGTCAGAAAGGAGTAAAAGGAGAATCCTGAGGTGCCCCTGGACTCAGGCAGCCCTCTCCTTTGTGTCACCTCTGCCCTGTCAAAGGCAGCATTTACTGAGTGCTTACTACGTGTCAAGCACCATTCCAAGTACAATACGTATATTGACTCTTCTAGCTGCCACTACAGCCCACAGCGGATCCTGTGTCACTAGGTCCTCTTTTTGCACAGGAGGAAATCGAGATACAGAGAGGTGGAGTAATACAGCTAGCCGGCAGTGGGGCACAGTTTTAACCCAGGCAGTCGGGTCAAGATTAGTGCTCTTAACCACTCTGCTATTTGTATAGCACCTAGTACTCTACATTGTGATTCTCTGGCTCTCTGGCTGCCTCCTCTGCCACAGTGAATATTCCTTAACAGCCAAGCCCAATGGAGCTCTGTACCTCCAGCTCCCAGCATAGTACCTGGCACAAAGTATGTACTCAAGAAATGGTAGATGGAAGTGGATGTGGCATAAGTAGAACACCCAAAGCCAGAGTGAGCTGAGAGTCACTGATCAGGTTTGATCAGCGTAATGGAGCTTAATGAGCCTGGCTGTGCCAAGTTAACTTCCAGAAAAGCCTAGGAGGGGCTAACTCTTTTGGTTTGAATAGAATGAATGACTTATTCTACTTTCTCAGAAGTAAAAGGATGATCCGGAAAAGACTATTCTCGAAGTAGACCAGACCCTTCAGGTCAGCTTTAGAACTGACTAGGACCTGGAAAGATCCTCTTGGCTGGTATGGGCCATTCAAGCCAACCTTTATATACACAATTCCTATCATTAGGTCAGGACTGGATACAACCCCTGAGGGCAGGCAGTGTCTACCCTGGTGCCTTCCCTTCCAGGACAGAGTATGTGAAGGATAAGCCTGTCCCAGGATCTCCTAACCAGCATTGGTTTTAAGAGGTGGGTAGGGAAAGCATTAGGACCCCTCCATGATATCCCCAAACCCCTACCCAATTGTACTCCATTGTAAACATGATAATACTACTACTCTTGAAAAAGACAACTGACATTTTCTCAGTCTTGAATATGGCAAAAATAAAATCATCTGTAGAAAACCTTTTAAAATCTATTTTTATGATCTAAAACAGACAATCTAAGTTAAAAAACAAACAAACAAAAAGTATGCTTGCCTTAAACTCAGTTTCAAGACAAGTCTCTGGGCACCCACCCTGGTCCTGGCCATTACAGAAATTTTGGAGCTGCCACAGCTTCCGACCCTCCCCTCCCAGGGATGGTGTTTCTGACCTGTCTGCGCAGGAGTTGTACTTGACCATGCTCAGCATGGCAGCCATGATGAAGAACATCAGGATGGGGTCAAGGAGAATGTACTGGGACAGAGTGAGGCATCCCGTGTCTGAAAAACATGGGCTCACTGGTGAAAAAGTGAGGTAAGAGAGGTGCCCCCTACAACCAAACACCTCAGCAGTAGGAAACAGTTCCTCTTGCCACTTAATTGAATGTAAGCACTTGGCAGTGAGGACTAGAGTCATCACTGAGTCTTCAGGGAGGTGGAAGCCACAGCTCTGGGAGACATCAAAGCCCAGTAACAAGAAGCAGTATCTCACACTGCCTCTAGGCCCTCAACCCAAGAGAGGACCATGTCATTCATTCACTCCGAGCCACCCTGAGACAAGGTCTCTTCCACATTTCCACCATCAAAAAGGGAGTCCTGCCACCCCGCTTATGTCACCGCAAACTATACCTATGACAGAATCTTATCATTTTACATGAAGTCTCTCTTGGGAGTTGATTCTCCAGACAGATGGCAGAGTGATTTTCTTTTCTAACTTAAATCCTTAAATCTCATTATGTCATGCCCTTGCTTAAACCCTCCAATGTCTTCCAATCTCACTCAGAGGAAAAAGATCTCATGACACCTGCCAGAGTCTGCATGGTCTCCCTCCCCAACCAACTTCATCTCCCAACACCCTCTGCCCCACTCACTCTGCCCTCGCCATGCCAGCCTTCTTGCTGGGATTTGAACCCACAGAGCTCCACACCACAACTGCAGCACATGTGCTTCCCCTGCCTGAATGCTCTTCCCTCACATCTCTGCAGGGCTTGATCCTTTGTCTCAGTCAGGTCTCCACTGAAAGCTCCCCTCTCAGAAGCTCCTCCCTGACTACCCTGTCTAAGACAGTACTAATCTATATTATTCCATCCCTTACCCTGCTTTACTTCCTACATTGCACTTGTGGCTTAGGACCTCACATTACAGACTTATTCGTTTACTTGCTTATTTACTGTCTGTCCCATGATGGGGTAGGCTTAATGAGACCAGAGTGTCTCATCAGTGTACCCTCTGAGACCAAGAAAAGTGGCCAGGAGCAGGGGAGGAGTTTGAGAAATAACTGTTGAATAAAAAGTGAATAAAGGACTAAATGAATGAATAACTGAAGATGGAAAGTCAAGATACAAGGAAAAAGCCATCAGTCCTCTGTAGAGAAAGCCAGTAATCTTGCAATCTATCTGTCAAAACAAAGCAACATATCTGTCAAAGCAAACCCCTAAAGCACCCATTTAAATTGGTCTAGACTTCTTTAAATATTAAGCTCCACGAGGTCATGAATTCACTTTCATAAGAAAGCTAGCAACAGGATCAACTTCTATGATGAACTCTCATTTATCCATGTGAGGATCATTATCCAAGCTCCCATTTTGCTATCTCTTGCCACCCAGCTACTTCTGGGACATTTGCCTTTGTATTCAGTTGAAATTAGGAATGCAAACTAATCTTAAGAGAAGCAAAATTAGAATTATAAGTTTCCTTCAAACACACACACTCACATACAAATCTATCTTATTACCCATTCCAAACTCAAATGTGAATAACTTATGATTACTTATGCTGATTCTCCCCTCCAATAATATAAAGGCTTGTTATATATAACTATTGATATACATTAAGTATGACTAGTGAATAAAATGAGATTTGTAGTACATTTTACCCAATCCTAAAATTAATTAAGAACTGGACTCACAGATAGGGCCCTTGAATGTACTGATTTTCAGCTACATTCACAGAGTGGCAGCCATTTTCCAAAAGCCATGGTATGGCTAAGACAACTTACCAAAGGTGAGGAGGGCAGCAGTGAGCAGTGCTGCCGAGAGGGACTTGGACAGATCCAGTACAGTGAGGTAGGCAAAGGGGACCAGCCAGGAACCGAGGAATGCACAGAACTGTGGGAGGAATAGAGAAGCTGTCAAATAACAAGCTAAGCTGGGCATCAGGGACCTACTGGACTCAGTACAACCTAACGTTTAAGACGGGACCTGATGAAGGCATGACTTTGGTGACCTGAAGTCACCTAGGATATCTATAACTAAGAAAAGAGTACTGTAACAGTGAAGAGTCAAATCAAGCAATATGTATGTTCTCATTAAGCAGCAACTTGTGCACTGAGAGGACATCAGCAAAGTTCAGCCAGGAAGGTGTGGCAGGAGAGAAGGAGAAAAGCGACCAAGTAGCTACACACCAGGAATAGACAGAAGGGAAGAAAATGAGTGTTATTAACACATACATAGTAATTGATAGCCATTAGCCCCTATTACAAAACTGTAGGTACAAGTTGAGAAAGACCCCTCCTAAAGGTATTTCAGAGAATTCTAAGGAACCCCTAGTTCTTTTCTTCAATTACACCAGAAAGCAGTCTTTAATCTGCATGATGTACATATTTTGATTTTGGAAAAATGGATTGCTTGATACTTCAGTATCTGGATGCCTGTTTGGTTTTTTGTTTTTTTAAGCCACCGGCCCTCTTCCATCCCCTCCCTACCTGTCCATCAAAATAAACAGACAAGCCAGGAGAATGGGAAATTCTCACATTCGGTTGTCACATCCAATTATGTATGCTACATGGTGTTCAAAAGTTATTAGGAAGACTCAGAATCACCTAAGAACATAATTTGAGGGTAGGATACACTCCTTGTTTAATAGACCAGGACATGGCCATGCAAATCAACTAATGACGAGGCCAAATAAGCACATAGCCATTTATCTAAAATGCTGGAAAATCCTCAAGGAAAGAGGCTAGTAAATGCAAACTTCTCTGAGAGGTTCACACTGCAGGTCAGCTTCTGCTGGCTTCATTCAGCTACACATTCAGGGTTCCCAAAGAGTTGGGTGTTTAGGCCCTGCCATGCTCCATCAAGGCTGGTGCTGTGAATCAGGACACAGAGGGACTGAAGCAGACATTTGGCCTCCCTTAAAATAAGGCTGGAAGACTATGTGTGCCTGAAATCTTCATGGGGAAAGACACAGGAGCTTAGTGACAGGGTGTGGGATGCCAAAATCTTCAGAAAAGGCTCTGAGATGTAGGCAAGACTCCAGCAGCTGTGGCTGTGAGAGGAGGGGCAGGCAGCGTGCTAGTGCACAGAAGCACCACTGGAGCTGCAGGAGACTCCTGATGCCCGGCTTCCAGGCTGCTCTCCAACCTCAGGTCTGACAGTACACTGGGGCAGGCCGGGCAGCAGGTGACAGTACATGCTTGCTCCTAACTATGTCATCTCCGTATTATTTGCGGCCTCCTCTTCCTTTCTTCCTCACCTCAGTTTTAAATATCTACACCACAGGGGAGGATCTGATCATCCTCCCCTCTCCTCACCACCCAAAGCCCCTTTATTTATACCTGCCACCACTCCAGGGCTGCTAACTATAACATTTCTGATTTAGTGTGGCCCTAGGGTTCCGTCAGTCCATATCAAGTCAGGAAGCCTTACTCCTCTCATTCCCATGTAGCTGTGATGCTCATATTTATCCCCAGGCTTCTGGAACAAAAAGGTACCATCATATCCACTCAGGTAGCCAGCAAGACCTATCAGCATCTGAGGAGAGAAGAACAAACAAAAAGATGAGAAGGCTTTGGGAGAAGATTCCTCTGTCCTCTGAACTTCCCTCCAGCTGCACCCACAGACTTTGGCTTCCATTGACAACTGTCCACAGAAAAAGTTGCCAATGTGACATTTTCTCCTGCAGCTGCCACAGAGCAAAGAATCTTTTGTCTACAGAGCTCACGGCTTCAAACAAATCCTCTCTTGTATTATGACCGAGTTCTGGGAACAGCACAGCCTAAACACTTAGGAAGGAAAAAGAGCTCCAATTTGAAGGGCAGAGTCAGTAAGGGGCTCTCTTATTCCCCTTTCTTTCAGATGGTTTAAAATAAAACATGGCAGCTCTTGGGTCATGGGCAGAGGTTGGTTCCTGGGAAACTGGCCTTTTGAAAGGCAAGTGAGGTTCCAAGTCACAATGAGGGAGAAAAGGGACCAAGGAGCTACACACCAGGACTAGAGACAAGGGAAGAAAATCGGAAAGAGGAATGTAAAGACAGATGCATTTGCCAGGAGGGGAGGAGAAAAACTGCCAAAGGCCAGAGGCTGTTTTCTTCTGTTCCTAATATTCCAAAGGAGGGCAACCTTGGTGCCTCCCAAACCAGAACAAATCAACTACAAACTGAGACTGAGTCGTGAATCCTTCAAAACCTTTGAGAAGATCGGCCGTTTCTTTTGAATATTTCCTTGGCCATCAACCTTGTAAAATTCTATTTTTCACACAAGCCATCATAGGCAGCTGAAGTATAAAAACTGCTGGCAAATGCCAACCATCTGGGACAGCCCCAGGCTGCTCCAGCCTGACCGCCAGGCTCTGGCGGGCTGTGTGGAGCGGGGAATACACTGGCTGTGTGGGGAAAGTCCCTCCTAGCCACACTTAAGGGACTTGGATTTGGACCACTAACCAATCCACTTTTTTCTTTGTGTAGTTCTAAACAAAGCCTCTCTCTACAGTTCCAGGCCAAGATATAGAAGCCAAAGTTTGGCAGTAAAAGACTACAAAGACTTGTTTTTAAAAAGGAATGGGGGAACCCCAGGGTCCAGATGAACTAAAGCTGCCACGTGGCAATGAAATGAATCCCTCTTCCCACCTGGGATCTTGGAGGACAAGCTCGCCTGGTGCTGGTCATACATTTCCAGGCTGCTTGGCTGGTCTGGAGTGAAGAAATGCACAGATGTCTTAGATCTCGGTGCCCTACATTCTAGCTCTCTGATCACGAACAATACTTAATATCACTGAGCTATAGGTCATAAAAACTTCCTCACAGGGGGTGTGAGGGTTAGAGGTGATGCTATTAAGTGAACACCTAACACTATACCAAGCACTTAGCAAACACTCAAAGTTCAGTTCTCTCTCAGTCCCCCTAAGGTTAAAAGTAGCCCCAAGTTAAGTTCTCAATTAAACAACTCTTTCAAATCAACAGAAAAAAAAAATAATTTATCAGAAGAAATAGCAAATTCATAGAAAACAAAATACAAATGGCTAACAAACATCAAAAAATGTTTGATCTAACTCATAAAACCACGCAAATGAAAATACTGACAGATCATTTTTTACTCTCCAATTGACAAACTTTTTAAAGCATGATCATACCAGTGCTGGCAATGATGTGGGGAAGAAAGCATGGTCATACACTGTTGATGAGAGTATATATTATTACATTTTTGCAGGAAAACTTAGCAATAACACACACAATTTTAAATGTGCATATTATTTGATTTTTTTAGCTTGGCTGCTGGAAGTTTTTCAGATATACCTGCACAACTATGCAATGATATATGTACAAGGATGCTCACTGCAGTATCTTTTGTAATGGCTAAAAACTAGAAATAACATACATGCTGCCCACCAACTAAATAGGGGTGAAATACTTATGGCACATCTATATAACAGAATGACACACAGCCATGAAAAAGAATGAAGCACATCTTTATGTGCAAATGTGGAAAGAAGATAGATCACATTTCAAATACGAGTTGCTAAATCATTGTAGTCTTATCCCATTTGAGTTTTTAAAAAGGATTTTGTGTATATATACTGTGTTGTTCATATGTACATATATAAAAACAAACACGCTTGTATTTGTATAAAAAAATTCCTAGAAGAATATAAGAAACTATTGACAAAGATGACCATGGCTACCTCTGAGGACTAGAAATGTGGTGGCGGAGGCTTCTGACCTTGTACTTCCTTCCATGCTGACCACATTTTCTACTATGTGCAGGCTTTTTTATTTTATAAGTTCCTGTTGGACTGGAGCCACCAGCTTACCAGGGCTGGGGGCCAATGTGAAATAGCAGGTCTCGGCCTCAGTAGTGAAGGAGAAAACGTCCTGCTTGCCACTGGGAGGGGCTTTTGATTCCTTGACTGGCTTCCCCTCAGAACCTGCAGAAGCTACTATGCCCACTCACAGGTTTCCAGTTTGCTCATCACTCTTTTTCAACCAGATAGAACACAGAACCATCAGGAGATGAATTAGGGGTGCAGATGGGCTGTACTCCCTTGGAGCAGCCTTAGAAGCCTCACACTTCTCCCTTCACATGGGCAACCGGGTATGAGGAAGGCAAGGCTTAGGTAAATTATTATTATTTGGCTCAGTCACCCAGGCTGGAGTGCACTGGCACAATCTTGGCTCACTGCAGCCTCCACCACCCAGGTTCAAGCCATTCTCCTGCCTCAGGCTCTCAAGTAACTGGGACTACAGACATGCCACCACATCTGGCTAATTTTTGTGTTTTTACTAGAGACGTGGTGTCACCATGCTGGCCAGGCTGGTCTCAAACTCCTGACCTCAGGTGATCCACCCGCCTCAGCCTCCCAAAGTGCTGGGATTACAGGCGTGAGCCACCACGCCCAGCCTAAGGCTTAGGTAAATTAAACCAATCAGCCAGTCCTATGCACATGTCCACATGCGCTGAGCACCAGAAAACTCCCAAAAAGAAGGGGCAGTCCCCAGCGCAAAGACTGGGCTGGGTTTCCTATGAAAAATCTTCATCAGAGGTCTGGTTCACAGGCTAGCTCCATGCAAATACTCAACACATTCTGTTGCTTAATTCTATGGTAGCAACAGATGGAGTCTGAGGAGTGAGCCAAGGCAAGTTCGCAAGGAAATGTGGTGTCATGATTAAGAGAGCAGGCTCTACGCCAGTCTCAACCTTGATTCTGCCACTTACTAGCTTGGATCCCTATGGCAAATTACTAACCTTGCTTCAGTTCCCCATCTGTAAAATGGGGATGCAACAATACCTACTTTACAAGGTTGTTCTGAGGCCTACAAGAGATACTGACTCTAAAGTGACTAGAACAGACTAAATGTTTTTAATGGCTCTTCTTTTTGTTGTCGTTATAGTATAAAATAGATAGGAAGAGGCATAATACTTTCTACCCTTTTCCTGGGCTCAGAGCCAGTTCTGAAATAGGCTACCTGTTCGAACTCCCTCTCCACCCCTCCCCGCTATAGGCCCCCCTGCCCTCACGTTTCCTTAAGCCAACCCATAGGTGATTTTCCTGATCTTTGATAAAAGACTACTATCACTGCCTCCTCCTGCCTTCCCTGCTCCCACCTTTATCCCCAAGTACCACATGCTCCAAGATCACTCGCCACTTCACCATAGGAAAATTCCTGTCCCCTTGGTGCCCAAGATCTAAGTCTCCAGTTAGGAATAAAGGCTTGAGTGAATTCCAGGGCTAATCCAACAGCCTTCTCAGAGGTTTTCACTTTTAAAAGAGTAAAATGGGCCTGGCACAGTGGCTGACACCTGTAATCCCAGCACTTTGGGAGGCTGAGGCAGGTGGATCACCGGAGGTCAGGAGCTCAAGACCAGCTTGGCCAACATGGTGAAACCCTGTCTCCACTAAAAATGCAAAAATTAGCCAGGCATGTTGGTAGGCACCTGTAGTCCCAGCTACTCGGGAGGCTGAGGCAGGAGAATCGCTTGAACCTGGGAGGTGGAAGTTGCAGTGAGCCAAGATCATGCCATTGCACTCCAGCCTGAGTGACAAGAGTGAAACTGGTCTCAAACAAACAAACAAAAGAGTAAAATGAATTCTAATTGGTGGGATTTCTAACCATAAAACATGTGAAAGAAACAAACCAAACAATGTGTATGCTGGGCATAGAGGGGGAGAAAAAAGTCAGCCCATGAAGACAGCAGCCCCCTATGCTATTTCTGCTTCATGCAATGTATTCCTATCTCTTTTTTAAATCTGAGACAAATTCACATAACATCCACCATTTTACAGCGTGCAATGGGTGGTTTTAAATATATTCACAAGATTGTGCAATCATTACCACCATCTAATTCCATAACATGTCATCACCCCAAGAAGAATCCCCCTACCCATCTGCAGTCATGGCCTCCCCTGAGATCCTAGCAACCACTAATCTACTTAGTGTCTCTGTGGACTTGTCAGTTCTAGATAGTTTATATAAGTGGGATCATAGGGTATGTAACCTTTTGTGTCTGGCTTCTTCCATTTAGCATGTTTTCCAGGTTCATCCATGTTGCAGCATGTATCAGAACTTCATCCCTTTTTAAGGCCCAATATTATCCACCATATGGCTGTGCCACATTTTGTTGATCCCTCCCTCAGCTGATGGGTCCTCCATCCATTTCCGAGCCCAGAGGACACTTAAAGAACACCAAAGATTTTCCATGAAAGTAGCTGGTCTGAAATGTCAGAAAATTCTTTCCGCAAGTCTCAGAATTAAATTCAAAATCAAGATGTGACTCCCACCCTCAGGACTGATCCTCCAGGACCAGAGAGCTGCTGTTCACCACACTGCTCACCTTTCCCAGAGGCGGGTGCACATCAAAGAAAAACGTGCGGTTGATATAGTAACTTCCCATTTTTCCAAAGTGAGTCTCGTCCCAACTAAAGGAAACATAGAAAGAGAAACAAAAATTATAAAATTATCATAAAATCCAAATGGCCTTAATAAAGCATGGTTAAAATGAAAGGCTATGCATTTCAGTTAATGAAAAAGTTTTATTTTATTTATTTTTTTTAAGAAAAGCTTTTGATACAAGTGATTTGAAGACAGACATCAAGCTGGCCACTGGTCTTCATTTAGATAAATGACAAAGGTGAGTAAGTAGTCACCAGCCAGTTACCAACTGAGTTAAATACACGTATACTTACTCTGTATCTTGAGATTCTATTTATTTTAAAAGGACAAAAAGTTTTCCCAAAATATGGAAAGGCTTATAGTAAGAGTTTTTTCTCATCCCCACGTAGCTAGTGTAAACGTTGCAATATCTTTTGTAATGGCTAAAAATTGGCTAGTATAAACAAAAATTTAAATTCAAAAAAATTCTTCCAAGTCTGTTAACTTCTTGGACAACATTTGCTATTAAAAGGTCCATTACTACATTGTTGGGCTACTGGTCAGAATTGAGACTACCAACCATGATTGTCACAGGAGTCTCATTTTGCTCAGTGACCCTGTGACAAGTAACCGGCTGAATATGATCTGGCTGATCTTATACTAACTAGCATATAAAAACTGAGGGTTTTCTTACTAAGTTAAAACCATATCTAAAGCCTATCCTCATTGCTTAAGTTATTTTGCAAGTAAATAAGCAATGTGAATAAATAAGCTTTCAAACACTACACAAAGTCCTCTTTTATACAATCACATACACCTTTCTACATACACCACACAGGAGGGCTTTAGGAAGGCAGCCAAGTCACCCAGCAGAGCCTGGCCATTTCTATTCATTATTTTCTCCCTGTAGCTCAAAAGAAGGGTTACTTTCCAGTAGTCATCAATCCCCAGGTCATGAGCAGTCATTATTGACCAACTACATAACGGGCAAAAAACATGTTTTACCCAAAAATCTAGGGTTCTTTTTATATCTTACTTGGTGAGTCCAAGATGGGCAGAAGGATAAGTCTATTTCTGCATCTGCTAAACACACTGCTTGACATGGAGTGAGGACACTGGCATGGTAAGGTCAAAGAGAAAAGTAACTTCAAAGCAATATAACAAAATTGATTTGCAGAGTGGTCCAGTCCTGGCTCCCCCACTAACTAAAAGCACAACCTGGCAAAAGTCACTCACTCTCTCTACTCCTCTTATCTCATCAAAATGAAGACAATACCTGCCCACCTCCCAGGGAGGTCTTAGGGCTAACCTCAGATAACACATGTGAAAGAATTCTGTAGACTATAAAGTACCATACCTGCCGGACCCTATTTAAACTGTCCTGACATTTGTGGTTAGTTTTTAAATCTGTTTGGGAACATACTAACAAAAGGATTCCAGTTTTTTGTTTTTTTGTTTTTGTTTTTGTTTTTTTCTTTTTAAAGAAGAGAAAAAGAAAGAAAAAAAGGATAAAAGAGAAAAAAAGAGGAATAAAAGGGAGAAAGAAAGAGAAAGAGAAACGGGGAGAGAGAACGAGAATCTTGCTCTATTGCTCAGGCTAGAATGTAATCTAAATATAGGTATTGAAGACCTTTTTTATGCCAATAATTATGCTTAACAATGGAGACAGGAAGGAATAAGGGAAGAAAATAACAAACAGCTAACTAATATTTCATTTAAATCTGTGGAATGCTATGCAGTTACTGAGAAGTGATTTACTTCCTATTATGTGGTCACTTTTAGAATAGGTGTGATATGATACTGAGAAAAATGTGCGTTTTGTGGATATGGGATGGTGAGTTCTGTAAATATTTATTAAATTTACTTGTTCCAAGTCTGAGTTCAAATCGTGGATGTCCTTGTTAATTTTCTGTCTCGTTGATCTGTCTAATACTGACAATGTAGTGTTAAAGTCTCTCGCTATTATTGTGCAGGAGTCAAAGTCTCTTTATAAGTCGTTAAAAACTTGGCTTATGTATCTGGGTGCTCCTGTATTGGGTGCATATATATTTAGGATCGTTAGCTCTTCTTGTTACTTTGATCCTTTTACCATTGTGTAATGTCCTTCTTTGTTTCTTTTAGTCTTTGTTGCTAATATGGTCTATTTTATCAGAGACGAAAATTGCAACTCTTTTTTTTTTTTTTTGCTCTCCACCAGGTTGGTGGAGCTTCCTCCACCCCATTATTTTGTGTCTTTGTGTGTCCTTGCATATAAGATAGGTCTGGATACAGCGTACCGAGGGGTTTTAACTTTTTATTCAGTTTGTCTAACTGTATGTTTTGGTTGGGGCATTTAACCCATTTAAATTTAGGATTACTATTGATATATGTGAGTTTAATACTGTCATTTGATGCTAGCTGGCGGTTTTGCCCGTTAGTTGATGTAGATTCTTCATTATGGTAATACTCTTTACCTTTTGGTAAGTTTTTGGGATAACTGATAGTGGTTGTTCCTTTCTGTGTGTAGTGCTTCTTTCAGAAGTTGTTGTAAAGCAGGCCTTGTGGTGATGAAATCTCTGAGTTCTTGCTTTTTCGCAAAAAAAATTACTTTTCCTTCATTTGTGAAACTTGGTTTGGCTGGATATGAAATTCTGGGTTGAAAGTTCTTTTCTTTAAGGATGTTGAATATTAACCCCCACTCTCTTCTGGCCTGTAGGGTTTCTACTGATAGATCTGCTGTGAGTCTGATAGACTTCCCTTTATAGGTAACCTGATCTTTCTCTCTGGTTGCCCTTAGTATTTTCTCCTTTATTTCAATCCGAGTAAATCTGACGATTATGTGTCTTGGGGTTGCTCTTCTTGAGGAATATCTTTGTGGCATTCTCTGTATTGCCTGGAGTTGAGTATTGTCGTGCCTTACTAGGTTAGGAAAGTTTTCCTGGAGAATATCCTGAAGAATATTTTCCAACTTGGGATTCATTCTCTTCGTCACATTCAGGTACACCTATTAAACGTAAATTAGGTCTTTTCACATAGTCCCATATTTCTTGGAGACTTTGCTCATTCCTTTTTACCCTTTTTCTCTCTAATCTTATCTTCTCGTTTTATTTCATTAAACTGGTCTTCGACCTCTGATATCCTTTCTTCTGCTTGATCAATTCGACTGTTAAAACTTGTGCATACTTCGCAGATTTCTTGTATTGTGTTTTTCAGCTCCATTAATTCATTTATATTCCTCTCTAAGTTGTCTATTCTCATTAGCATTTCATCAAACCTTTTTTCAAAGTTGTTAGCTTCTTTGCATTGGGTTAGAACATGTTCTTTTAGCTCACAGAAGTTTCTTATTATCCACCTTCTGAAGACTGATTCTGTTAATTCATCGCACTCGTTTTCCATCAGGCCTTGTTCCCTTGCTGATGAGGAACTGCCATCCTCTGTAGAAGGAGAGACATTCTGATTGTGGGTGTTCTCAGTCTTTTTGCGCTGGTTTCTTCCCATCTTTGTGGATTTATCCACCTGTCGTCTTTATAATTACTGACTTTCAAATTAGGTCTCTGAGTAGACGTCCAACTTGTTGATTCCCAGCACTGGAATCTATGTAGTTTTCACAGCAGGTACCCACAATACCGGCTGAAACAGCAGCGTTGAGATTCGTGGTGCTTTTCTGCCCAGGAGTCTCTGGTCTGGCTTCCCTCTTCAGTCCCTTTTTCAATCAGCTGAATGGGCGACTCTGCCTTCCCAGAGCTCCAAACATCATCCAAAAGGACACCCAGTCCCGTTTACTCCACACCAAGAACCGCTGCACCGAGGCGCCAGCAAAACAGCTGCGCCAGCCAAAAGGGTTGTACTGGTGACCGGTGGGGCTCCTCCGCTGGGAGTCTCCTGGTCCGTGGGCAACAAAAATTCATCTGGAAATGTGGCATCCACTCGCTCTCTGTGTTTTCACTGGGAGCTGCAATCCTGAGCTGCAAGTACTTGGCCATCCTGGATCTCTCTCTCGTTTTTTTGTTTTTTTGAGACAGAGTTCACTCTTGTTGCCCAGGCTTGAGTGCAGTGATGCACTCTCAGCTGACTACAACCTCTGCCTCCTGGGTTCAAGTGATTCTCCTGCCTCAGCCTCCCAAGTAGCTGGGATTACAGGTGCATGCCACCACACCCAGCTAATGTGTGTATTTTTAGTAATGACAGAGTTTTATCATGTTGGCCAGGCTGGTTTCACACTCCCAACCTCAGGTTATCCACCTGTCTTGGCCTCCCAAAGTGCTGGGATTACAGGTGTGAACCACAGCACCCGACCTGGGCTCCAGATTTTCACTTCAAAAGTTCCCCAAGTAAAGCCAGTTGTGACATTCATATTTCCTCCGGGCTTTTATTGCTTGTGTTAGGAGAGACAGTCCTCCATGGCTCCCTTGTGCTCCTCCAGGCCTTGCAGGGTGTGCCAAGAATGCAATGTCCTGATCCATTTTTCCCGAGGTCATTTCTAAGGGTTATGTTTGCCATGAACATAACCCTTAGAGGGAAGAGTTAGTGCCTCCCTCTGAGACCGAGGGCTGTCTTGCTTACTGCTTGCTATAAAACAGCAGATTCCCAAGCTTAGTATTACTCAGCTGTGATGCAACCTACTGCACATGCAAGCATCCATCCGGTCCCACAGCACCACCTGAGACTTAGGGGGCAAAAGAAACTGATGCCGACATGCTGATGCACATCCCACTTGCTGTGCCATGAGAAATAAAGTCCTCTGTCTCTGACCCAAGACTTTGTCTTCTGTCGGCATGCAAAAAACAGTAACAGGTTATTAGCTTATAAGCAGGATAAAATAAAATCTCAGCCCCTGACTGTGTGGGGACAAGCATAGGATGAGGAGAGACACAGTCTTCTGGAAGAGAAAGAATGAGGACCTCCACAGGCTGGCAATGGGGGTAGTGAGAGTCCCCCACCATCCCACCTATTAGAGAAGCTGATGGAAAGTGGCAGGATTGAAACAAGCCATTGAATGTCACCTTGGTTATTGCCCCGTCCTCTGGGCAAAAGGAGGAAGAGGTGTGATCATGACAATGGCAGCAAGCCCAGCAGCCCCTGCTGAAAGGCAATATGGATGTGGCTGCTGAATTAAGAAGTCTCCAACGCTTCCACAAATGGTGTGGCAATAGGACCCTACTATATAAGATAGAACTCTGAGTAAAATGAAAACACTGAAACATCCTTGGGTGAGCTGTGTACTCAAGCCAAAAGTAAATATAAATATGCCTTGCTTTCTGGCTCAGAGCCAGTCTCTCCCTTTATGTCCCATGATCCCTCCCACTCTACCACAACCTCGGCTGATTAAAGACTACAATGATTAAAGGTTGGGCTGAGGTCTCTATGTCTCTAAAGGGGACTGAAGGTCATGCACACCCATCCTGGTATGCTGGAGAGTCCCAGGGAGGAGAGAGACAAACTCAGGGCTCTGCTGGATGTGAGGTACCATATTTCCACCCTACCTGGTCCCATGGTGGGAGGATACACTAGGCATAGAGGTTACCGCAGGCACTGAGGACTGCAGGGAGAGCTGCAGCAGTGCGCACAACGACTAAAGGGAAAAGGGCCCCTAAGCCCTGGGGGAGCGACACTGGGGAGACAGTGGTGCCAAGCCTAGTGAAGAGCTACAGGAGGAAAAGAAGCTTCTCCCTACTCCCTACAGCCAGCACCACCACACTCTCCACCTGGGGAAATGGCAAAATCTCTAGCTGGCTGTCACCATAGCCCCTGATGCAGGCCTCATAGACACATTAGTTCAAGGTGGGAAAAGTGTCCAAATTAAACTGATAAAGTTTGAGCCATGCTCCCTGTAGGGAAGAGAAGTTAAAGTGACATTGCAGGCAGGGCTCTTTGGGCCTCTTCAGTGTACTGTTCCTGTGGCTGCCAGTGCTGAATGTATGGCTGATACTGATCCCGTAAGTGTCAAATAGGATTATCCTGTTCAAGGGCTGCTGTGTGTAGACAGGTGATCCTGTCCTCTCCTGGTGGTCCAGAGGAAAAAAATCTACATCCCTGCAAGGGAAGAGAAATAAATCACAGGTTTTAAAACTTCATGGCTGTTGGAGTACTGAGAGCCACGAACCAGAATCACAGTGCCACCTGCTGGACAAAGGTACCAAGCACACCATTTTTAAAAGGGCAGCTATTAACCTCTTACTAGTCAACACTTAGAAATAGATTGACTGATCCACACAGGCCTCAGGACTCCCAGGCCTAGTATTCCCACTTTGGGGTAGATAAATGGGAATCTACTGATAACAAGGGAAGGGTTTAACAAGCCTCACTGATCCTATGGAAATGGTATATTCAAGAGTACAGCTGGTAATCCCAGCTATTCAGGACGCTGAGCCAGGAGGATGGCTTGAGGCCAGGAGTTCTAGACCAGCCTGGGCAGCATAGTGAGAACTCATCTCTTTAAAAATCTGTTTTAATTAGCTGGATGTGGTGGCACATGCCTGTAGTGCCAGCTACTCAGGAGGCTGAGGCAAGAGGAGACCAGGAGTTTGAGGCTGCAGTGAGCTACGATTGTACCACTGCACTCCAGCCTGGGCAACAGAGTGTCAGACCTCAACTTTAAAAAAAAAAAAAAAAAAAAAGTATAGCCAGGCTGGCCTGGAGGCATCTTAGTTTTACAGGAAGAAGTGGCAGCTCCCATTTTAGGAGAAACAATCTTCTCCACTCCCCAACGCTGAGCTGCTGGTTTAATAGGGCCCCTGATTCACAGAGGTTCCTCAAAATGTTTAGGCCTGGTTCACCAATGATTATGCTGTGTTAAAAGCTGTTGTTGTCCGCCAGGCAGCAGCAGGCATTTAGCCCCAATAACAACTCCAGATGGCTGATGGCAATAAGGGATGAAGCATTTGGTATGCCATTTGGAAGACTAAATACTGAGAGATGAACACTGAGAAGTGTGGAAACACATTATGGCTGCCTGCCAATGGGACACACTGGACCACTCATGTAGGTGCCCATACTAAGGGCAGGTACTCTGATAAGACTGACTGGAATCAAACTGCTGATCACGACTGCACCACTGGGACTGCTGCTATAGCCACCTGGATTCATGCAACAGGTGAGGAAACATCTACCATCATGGACTAGGCACAATGTAGGGGCCTACATGTTTCTGAGACAGAAGCCACCACTGCATGCCAGACTTGTGACACCTACCAAAAGTTGGCCTGCTGGTCTTGCAGTAAAGGAAACCACGTTGCAAGGGGCACTGACCCCATCTGCTCCTGGGAGACTGACATTAGGACTCTGTTCCCTTCTCCAGGTTATCATCAGTACCTTGCTTCTGCTGATACTTTTTTAGGTGACAGTGTTGATGCTGCTTTTCCAGTCCAATCATCTGACTCTGTGTATTCCACTGTGGCCTTTGAAACTAAACTCTGCCAGGTTTTCTGCTTTCCAAGCCATCTACAATCTGACATTGGAATATCTTTTTGTCACAATGGCCACCCAACAATATCAATAGTCAATAGCCAAGGTATTCAGTGGACATCTCACACTCCCTCCCATCCACAGGCATGATATTGTCAAGTACTGAATAGTTCCCTCAAAGATCAACTCGAAAGATTTTTGATTCTATGTTTTTAACCTCCTCCTGCTCTACACACCTTAGTGAAGCAGTTTGGTCACCTAAGGAAGCCATTCTCAGAAAGGGTTCATCTCCTTTTGGCTACCAACTATATAATGATGAGAAAAAAAGGGGTGGAGTGGTATAAAAACCTATTTTGAAAATTTAAGATTCCCCCCTGATCATTTCTGGCCATGATTCATCTTTCTTTCCCCTTGCAGAAAGCCCAGATCAGCTGGGAGGAGAAGGGTATCTATGTAAGTCAGACTTAACTCTAGTTCAGTCACTAGATTGTCTTGTTGGAATGGCCTGGTGCTAGAGCATAAAGTTAATGATCATTTGGTTGGGTACAGTGCTTTTAAAGTCACCCTACAGTGGCCCACATGTGTCAAGGTAGAAGACATAAGGGGCCTCTGTCAATTTTCTAACAATGTCCTTGGATATTAAAAGGTCTGGATTGGATACTGGTAGGGGATAAATGGCGAAAAGGTGAAGTTATAGGTACCATGGTAGGACATACTAGTTAGGCAGAAATGAAAGGAAAGAAATAGGGAAGGAACACCTTAGTCCCCTGAAGATGTAAAGAGAAGGGAAACAATGTTCTCTTTGTCTCCTAGGTCCAGCACGGAAGCCTCGCAAACATTCATATGGTCCACCTAAGTCAAGCAGCAACTGTAGCTGGCAAGCTGACCTGTGGCTGAGTTTATCATCACACTATGAAAACAGAAAAGCTTTATCTAGCAGATCAGTATGAAAAAGAAAAAAGAAAACAAAAACTCACGTGGACATGGCCAGTCTTGAACTATTCCCATGTGCCTGATGACATCAACACCAACTCTCAAACACAGACCTCCCTCATAGGTGTGCAAATCTAGGATCAGCACAACCTTCTATCAGTGCAGCTGACAGAAATCACATGCTTCTCCTGAGATCCGAGGGGCCTTACTTAGGTTATGCCTCATCTCCTGATTGAGGCTGCAACTATTCAGTGACACTGCCCATGTGGTTTAAACCACTGGAATAGTAATCGAATTTGATGGTGATCCAAATAAAAATCTAACAAAAAACCCTGGAGCAGTCTGCACTCCTTCAAGTAACATTAGTGTGTAAGAAAGAATGGGTCACAAAATATCTTTCCATTAATCATGGTAGTTACTTTTTTTTTTTTTTAATGAGATGGAGTCTCACTTTGTTGCCCAGGCTGGAGTGCAATGGTGCCATCTCAGCTCACTGCAACCTCCACCTCCCAAATTCAAGTGATTCTCCCACCCTGGCCTCCCTAGTAGCTAGCATTCCAGGCATCCACCATCATGCCCAGCTAATTTTTGTATTTTTAGTTGAGACGGGGTTTCTCCACGTCAGCCAGGCTGGTCTCAAACTCCTGACCTCAGGTGATCCACCCACCTCAGCCTTTCAAAGTCCTGGTATTACAGGCGTGAGCCACCACGCTAGGCCTGGTAGTTACTTTTTTAAAAAATTTTTACAAGGGTAGGGGGATATTGTAATTACTGGTAATGACACCAAAGATCAGAGATCAAGCTGAACTCCCATGCAAAGGTCGCAGTGGTTAATTGACTGGTCTTACACTGCAGCCCCACTATCTGAAATAAGATTCCTAGGTGCCCCCGGGACTTATTCACAAGTGGCTGAATCCAGGACCCTAGAGAGCATGGTTGAGGTAAATACTGTAGGCTCCCCTTATTCTCCTGCTTAGAGTCCCACTGACAACAACCTCAATTAAATGCTGTAAAGGACAAATTGAAAAGATTTGGTCCCTGCCTCTGTCAGACAGGTTAATCTCAGTAGCCAAGGGAGTTGCATATTCTTGTGAAAATCTGCTAGAAGCCAAGACTGTAGAATCCAGGGGTGAGAAAGGCTGTTAGATTGCTCATACATCTACACATCATTCTGAGTATACTAAGAATTCAAGGCTCTGACTACATTTCACCTGGGACATTTCTCAGGGTTGCGTTTGCAGCAAGCAACCTTGAGAAGAGGTAGTGTCTCCCTCCAGGACAAAGAGGAGGTCTGGTACTGCCTTCTATAAAACAGATTTCCCAAGCTTGTCGTTCCTTCACTTGGATGCAACCCATTGCCTGTGCAGTCATCCATTTGAGCCCATAGCGTCACACTGTGGGACTTGGATGGCAAGGGAAACTGCTTCTAACATGCATCCTATTTCCTGTAATAAAGTCCTCTGTCTCTAACCCAGCAGTCACGACACAATAACAGGCTAATTTATTAAATTCTAAATAAGGCAAGCCTGACAATCTGTTTTCTTGCTTGCTTTTTCTCAAAGTTCTATTTCTGACACTCAGTAACTGGATAGTACAAACTAAAACCTTTAAGAAAATAAATCTCTTCTCACAGGAAGAGTTCTGTCTCTTAAAATCCTTTGTCATTATGCTTGAACGCCCAAACTGGTTTTGCCCTATAGGATAAAGGTACACAGTTAGGTATTCCCCCTTTGTTGATGACTGAAAATCCTGCAGATATACCAACTCAGGCCTTAGAAAATTCTGTACCCAAGAATTTGCAATACTCTTTGGAAAGTTTAAAGCACCTTTAAAAGTCACAATTTGAAAGCCAGATGAGGCACTGCAGCATAACCTGGAAGTCATGACAGCTGTTTCCTCAGATCCTAAGCCTCCCACTGCCCAGCCCCCACCAGAGCAAACCGATCCCCCTCCCAGAGATTGCACCTCGTCAGAGACCAACCCACCGATACTTCAAGTTCCCCTCTACCGCGGCCCCGCCCCTCCTCGTAAATCCCGCCCCCTCCGTGTCCTTAGACCAATCAAAGGGCGGCGTCCACTCCAGGTTGCCATGGGTGCCCACCGAGTCCATCCCGTCACTCACCAGATGTGCGGCGGCTCGTCTAGGCGATGGAAGCGGGTGGCGAAGGACAGCAGCGTCACCAGGGCAAGCACGGCCCACCGGCTAGCTGTCTCGAAGCGCCGCGATCCCCGAGCAGGCCGTTTGGGGTTTCGCTCCGCAGCCCTGGCGGCCACGTCCCGGCCCGCGGCCCTAGCAGCCTGGGGCACACAGCGGCCCCTCCGGGGACGCAGCTCGGACTCTGCCAGGCCTCCGCCCGTGGCCGGTGGCATCTTCCCCTTCCTTCGGATCGCCCTCCGGCCCGGAGGCACACTCTGTCGGACTAGCCTCCCCGCCAAGGGTCCACAGGAGGGCAGTTCGGGGTACCCTGGAAAATGCAGCTTCCTCCGCCGGCAGCGGAGCGGGCAGCGTGGTAGCGGCCCGGGCCGCTAGGAGGCGGCCAGAGGCGCAGAGCATGTCGGGATCGGGAGGGCCGGCTGGCCCGGGGGTACGGGGCAGGAGGGGACGGGCTCAGGGAACTGCAATTCCCAGCAGCCCCAGGGCACGGGGCGTGGCGGGAAGGCTGGGCAAGCCAAAGGCGACCGGAAGGATCATTCTAGTCCAGCTCCTCGCTTTACCCGGACGAAAGCCACGAGCTTAACTCGTCGAGTCTCACTGGGCCTTAGCCGTCGGAGAGTCCCAGGCGCGAAGTTTCTCGGCCTGGAGGAGGGGTCGCGCGAAGTGCCAGATGCAAGCGGGGAAGGTCTGTGCTACGCACCTGGGTGGAGGGAAGCTGGTTAGACACCCGGAGACCCTGGGGGGGATGGGTCAGAGGTGAACTGCTCCGCCCTCCTGGCGCTGACAACGACTCCCGGAGTGCAGTGCGCCGCGCCGGGCACGCTCTGCGCCTGCGCGTTGCGCGCTGTCCGCTGGGGCTCCTAGTCCCGGGAAGGTTGGGCCAGAGGAGGCGGTTCTGGTGTGGCGTTCGGAGTAGGGTGGAGTTGCTGTCCCGTCGCGCCTCGCTGCTGCCCCGCCCTCCCTGCTCCCCGTAATAGCCCCCTCCACTAGGGCTTGCAGATGTCACCCCAAGCCTCCCAGCCCTTCATACCCCTCTCGGCCCTAGCAGAAGATGGCCTTCCAGTAATGCTTGTATTTTAAGAGTCGTCGAGGGAGGAGAAGCAGTCATGACAGTCACCTGGGGAACTTCACGGCTTTCACGTGTTCTTCCCAGGGCCCGCTCCCGAGACCCTCTGTTCATCTCTGGTGGAAGGGGCCCGAGAATCTGCATATTTTTACAAGCGGCCCAGATGGGTCTTATGCGCCGTGAAGTTTTGTGGCACTAAGGAAGGTGGCACATCAAATGGGACTTTGAGTCGTGTAAATAATGTATAGTCCTCCCTCTTCCAAATGGGATTTTAGGAGTCTTTTTCTCAAGTCATGTGTAAGACATGGTTTAAAAATAAAATGTGCTAAAGTAATCAGAATGCATATTTGAATTGGAAACAGAAGTCTTCCAGGAGTGCTGACGAGATGGATACTTGGGCTTCAAATTTAGCTCTACAGGTGCAGAAAGGAACAGGGGGATGGTTTACATAGTTATCACTGGTAAGAGAAAGCAGAAATTGCCTAAGAGATTTCAGATTTCCTGCTTGTGGGTCGTGATGGAGAGCAGCGGCATTTACCATGCTCTGGTCACTCGTAGTACAGATCCAAAGGTTTAACATTAGAATGCCATTAGGTAAGGCATTCTTCAGGGATTCTAAGCTAATTAATGTCTGCCACTCTGTAGTGGTCACTAGCAGTACCTGTCTCTTGACCCCAGGGGTCCCTGTAGCCTGGCTAGGTAAGGAAAGGGGGCTGCATCTCCAAATAAGGAAGATCCAGTTGTGGCCACCCAACTCCTCCTCTTTGAAAGACCCTTTCTGCCCATTACCTGCTTTCTGTGCCAGGTCCATCTTTACTTGCTCCACAAAAGGTGCCTTCAGGGCAGCCTGGGACTCCTGGGCTTGGGAACCAACCACCTTGGAAGGGCCTAGATTCCCCCTTGTACCCTTGCCCATCTAGCAGACTGAGTTGGTAGTACAGAGATGGTGAAAGCAGTTTCATTGAGCAGCTTAATGTGCTCGGGCTGGCAGAGGGGAGAGGGAGCTTTGGTGAAATGTCTGTAGTCAGAGGGGTAGTAAACAAGGGATCTGAGAAATTCTGTCAAGTTCTCCCCCATCCATAGGGATACACATGTGTTGGTGGGAAGATTCATGAGTGCTAATCACTGACCAGTCTTTTCCTGGGTTCCACTTTGAAATGCTGGCTACCCAAGAAGTACCAGAGAAATTAACTTTGAGGCCCTTAAACTTTGGAATAGAGACCGAATACCCAGCTGCCCCCAGGAGCCCAAAAGTAATAAAAATGAGAAGAGTGGGCCAGATATGGACCAAAGAGACCTGAGAGGGCATACCCTAGCTGATGGGGGCCATCAGTCTGTTCCCGTCAATTGCCGCTGTTTAGGAACCCAAATCTACTGTCTCCAGACTTTTTTTTTTTTTTTTGAGATAGAGTCTCACTCTGTCGCCCAGGCTGGAGTACAGTAGCACGATATTGGCTCACTGCAAACTCTACCTCCTGGTTTGGAGCAATTCTCCTGCCTCAGCCTCCCAAGTAGCTGGGGTTACAGCTGTGCACCACCACTCCCAGCTAATTTTGGTATTTTTAGTAGAGATGGGGTTTCGCCATGGTGGCCAGGCTGGTCTTGAACTCCTGACCTCAGGTGATCCACCCACCTCGGCCTCCCAGAGTGCTGGGATTACAGGTGTGAGCTACCATGCCCAGCCTGTCTCCAGATTTTTAAAGAAAAAAACAAACAGATGTTGTATATAAAATGTCATTATTTTTTTTAACTTTATTTATTTATTTATTTTGAGATGGAGTCTTGCTCTGTCCCCCAGGCTGGGGGATAGTGGCACAATCGTGGCTCACTGTAACCTCCGCCTCCTGGGTTCAAGTGATTCTCATGCCTCAGCCTCCCGAGTAGCTGGGACTACAGACGCACGCCACCATGCATGGCTGATTCTTGTATTTTCAGTAGAGATGAGTTTCGCCATCTTGGCCAGGCTGGTCTCGGACTCCTGGTCTCAAGTGATTTGCTGGTCTCAGCCTCTCAAAGTGCTGGGATTATAGGCATGAGCTACCACACTAGAACAAAATGTCCAGATTTTTAAACATTGGCAACTATGTTATCATTGAAACATTTTTAACTACTGTGTTGAGCAAACAAAAATTCTGAGGGCCAGATAGGTTTCCAGTGTGCTGCCAGCTTTTGACCTCACCTTTAGGGTAAGTGAGCATATCTGCCAGCTGTTTTTATGGAGCCAGCTGAGATCCTGGAGGACTGCTGGGGGTGGGGTTGAAAGAGATAGGCACCAAAGCATAAAAAAATTAGAATTCCTGGTCTTTCTGCACTGCTAGAAGGAATCCCTGCCATCATTTTAAGGCAACTCTGTTTTACAAGCCAGAGATTAGAGGAGGCAGAGGCTTGTCCAAGGTCATGCAGAGCTGGTTCCTGTACCAGGTCCAGGCTCCAGATGCCAGCTCGCAACCCGCTCTACCAGTCAAACCACTGCATCAAAACCAGGCCACACTCTGTGCCCAGGACACCAAACCTGGCCCCAGTAGGAGCATAAGAAACTTCCTGCAAGTTGGAAATAAATGCCCTTTTTTGTTTGTTTGTTTGAGACGGAGTCTTGCTCTGTCACCCAGGCTGGAGTGCAGTGGTGTGATCTTGGCTTACTGCAACCTCCACCTCCCAGGTTCAAGCTATTCTCCTGCCTCAGCCTCCCGAATAGCTGGAATTACAGGCGCCTACTACCATGCCCAGCTGATTTTTTTTTTTTTTTTTTTGTATTTTCAATAGAGACAGCGTTTCACCATGTTGGGCTGGTCTCAAACTCCCGACCTCAAGTGATCCACCCATCTCGGCCTTCCAGAGTGCTAGGATTACAGGCATGAGCCACTGTGCCTGGCCAGAAATGCCCTTTCTGACCGGAGTCAAAGTTCCCCCGACTCCTGGGTAGTCCAGCTTCCCCATTGGCTCCTGAAATCCACCCCTTTAGGTTTCCTTTCCCTGCTCAGAAGCTCTGCCAGAGGGGACATTCCCTGGAAGGCTGAGGGTCACCACGCACCATGACCGAGTCTGGCAAGGTAAGGAAGGCACTCTCAGGCTAGCTGCCCCTTTGGGGGCCTCTTGGACCTCAGGAGCTCAAACCAGCACAATTTTGGAGCCAAGGGACCTCACAAGACTGTCAGAGAGCCCGGAGTCTGGCCTGAGTTGCCCCGATGCAGGCCTGAGGGAGGAGGTCTGGCAGGGTAGGAAGAACCCGTTGGCTCCTCTCCAGTGGGCTCCTGAAGCTGGAGCCCACCTGGCATGGGTTAACACGCACCTTCATCCTCTCTCTCCTCAGCCCATCCTCTATTCCTATTTCCGAAGCTCCTGCTCATGGAGAGTTCGAATTGGTAAGAGCTGTGCCTCCGCCAGGCTGAGTGCTGGACTGGGGTGGGCTGGGGTGGAGAAGCCCGGGTGCAAAGCTGGCCAGGGATGGAAGGGGTACTCTATCAGGATCTCACCCCCAGCAACCAGCATCCCCCATCTCCTAGAACCCCCATCCCTGAATGTCATCTCCACCCCGGACATGCAGGGTGAGGGTGGGAGGAGGGGGGTTGTTTTTTCTCTTGGGACTGATACTTCTCCCGACACGGCTCTCCAAAGCCCCTTGGCAACCATGTTTAAAGCAGGGTCACAAAATCCAGATGCCCCTGGTAACTGGCAGGGGAACAGCTGGCCTCCTTCAGTTCTTATCTTATTTGAACTGGCAAAGCAAACAGAATGGGTCAGCGTCAGCCTCGGAGGCTTTAGAAAAGCAGAAACAAGGGCCCTGTGGCTAGTCCTTGTTTGACCCTTCCCTCCCTCGGCTTAACACAACCTTCGGCAAAGGTCATAATCAAAGCAGCTTGTGCTGCGGAAAAGCTCTGTGCTGAGTGCTTTTGTGCGCACGATTCCATTTAAACCTCGACAACCCTAGGAGGGAGGTACTATTACTGTGTCCATTGTGTAGAGGAGGAAACTGAGGCACAAAAAAACGGAGGCAAGATTAAGTAACTTACCCAAGATCATTTATCTACTAAGAGGCAGAACTGGAATTTGCACCACAGTCTGGCTCCAGAGGCCCATTAAGTTACTTGCCCAAGGCCACACAGCAAATGACTATGATGAAATTTGAACCCAAGAAGCTAGCCTCCAGAGTGTGGAGGCAAAACCAACCTCTGTGACCCCTCCTCCCTCCCGCAGTCACTTGGTATTTGCTGGGATCAGTAAGCAAGAGCATGGGGTGCCAAAAGAAACTTCCTCCACGATTAACCCAGCCCTGGGCACCAGTGCTGCTGGCCCGGCTGAGCCAGAAGCCGAAGCAATATAGGTGCTGTCTGGAGGGCCTGCATGCTTTGGCCTTTCCTCCTCGGCCCCAAACACTGTCACTCTCCAGCACGGAGCTGACCAGCACTAGGACGAGCCTGGTGTTGCCCAGGCTCTTCACACCACGACATGTCTGGTCCTCCTCCCCTCGTGCCTGTGCCCTTGCCTGAGATCGGCTATCACCATACTCGAACGCCCAAGTGTGTGTGCATAATACACACACACATGCACACACACACAATCTGCTCCACTAGTGTTGACCCACCCAAGTTTTTTTTACCCTCAGGTTGCCAGGGGAAATTATCAAAAGGGATGGAGAGGAAATCTGGGGACAGAAGTCACAGCAAATGCTCCAAGGCCAACAAAGAACGCAGTGCCTATCTGAAATCTCTAGTAAACAGCGCTGAGAACAGAGAGAATAGATTGGAGGAGTCTCCTCTCCAACAGAACAAGACTGCCGCTGTCTGTGTGTGCTCTGGGTGGTCACCTGAGCTCCTTCCCTTGGCCCTTAGATGCCTTCTTTTTTTTTTTTTTTTTTTTATTTAAATCCATTTCTTCCAGGTTTACTGGTTTATATGCATAAGATGCCTTCTTGAAGGAGTAATTGCATGTCTCCAACTAAGACACTGGTCATCCCTGTTTAAGGCCCGGGGCAGGGGCGGGGGGTAGAGGTAAACACGACACACCCTTGCTGTCCTCCAGGAGTCCACAGAGTGGCAGGGCATACACCTTTGTCACCACCCAGGGGGCATGACGGCCCATATCGTGAGGTCTCAGAGTTCAGGGGTGAGAGAGGCAGAGCACTGAGCATCTGGCGTAGGGAGTGGGTGCTGAGAAGGGGATAGTGCCAAGCTGAGCCTTGACCACCCAGAGGTGTAGCGACGCCTTCCCCTCTTTGGCCTTATGTCACCCTAGAAGGGCTCTTTCCTTAGTATGGCCAGAGGCTGTTCCCTGACTCTGCTATCTGTGGTCTCTCCTAGCTCTGGCCTTGAAAGGCATTGACTTTGAGATGGTGCCTGTCAATCTCATAAAGGATGGGGGCCAACAGGTAAGAAGGCTGTGCCCAGACCACGATGTAGGAATTGGAGGCCTTGAAGAGGCACCAGGCAGGGGAAGAAGGGGAGGCTCTGCCCCTGAGAAGTGAACCTGTATCCTGGGGACTGTTACTGCAGGAGGCTATTGGCTCTCCCTTGTGGGACAAGGTCACAAGCTGTGCAGTAGCAGGAGGCCAGGGAAGGGCCCAGGTCCAGGCTCGGCACCTCAGCCTGGCCTCTCCAGTCCCTGACCCTGGAAGGGTGGATGGCAAGTGGGTCCCCACCCCATACTGGGCCCTCTGGATGGCTGACTAGGGTAGGAGCCACCGTGGTGGCCACGGTATAAGACGCAGGGAAAAGCCATAGCCAGGCTGTTAGGATGAAGCCTGTGGCTCAGCAGCTGCTGGGGTTTGGGAAACTGCATGGATCCCCCAGGGATTATCCTGGGCCTAGGAGCTAGGGCCTTCCTAGGGAAGGGAGAGGGGGCTGGGAAGCAGGCCTGGAGTTCTCCTGCTTGCTTGGTTCTCCTCTGGCCAACTCAGGCCAGGCCATCCAGCCTACCAGGGCCTTGTCTCCACAGTTCTCTAAGGACTTCCAGGCACTGAATCCCATGAAGCAGGTGCCAACCTTGAAGATTGATGGACTCACCATTCACCAGTCAGTGAGTGCAGGGCCTGGGGGAGGGCCCTCGTGAGAGCAGTGCCCTGAAGGAGGGCACCTGACATCTCTTCTTCACCTGTGTATGGCCAAGCACATAAGAGGCCTAGCACATAGTAGGGACTCGATACAAGACTCGTGGGGAGGGTAGGAGGTTGGAAAATTAAGAGAAGACTCGAGCATATAGGGAACCAAGTTCTGCAGAGCTGAGAAGGAGGAGGGGAAAGAGCGTAGCGATGGTAATGGAAGAGGAGGAGGGGTTTGCTGGCCCTGTCCCCTCTGGTCCAAGGGTCCTGGGTCCTCTCCCGGCCTCACTGCTCCCCTCTGGACAGCTGGCCATCATTGAGTACCTAGAGGAGACGCGTCCCACTCCGCGACTTCTGCCTCAGGACCCAAAGAAGAGGGCCAGCGTGCGAATGATTTCTGACCTCATCGCTAGTGGCATCCAGCCCCTGCAGGTGTGGCATGTGTACATTTGTACCCTTGAACACCTCACACACTCTTACACTCACATACTCATACATTGGCTGAGAGCTGCCCAGTGTGGAGGTAGGGGTGTCAAGGGAGAGAGGGATTCTCAGGGGCTTTGACCTGGACGATATGAAAGAAGGGGACAGAGATCTCAATCTCAGAAATCAGCCAGTGGGTCCCCAACTGCTTTCTGAGAAGCTCCGGGTTTCCAAGGATGCATGTACAGGTGCTCAAGGTGGGGAAAGGGCCAGGGTGGCAGGGGAGAGACTGGGCAGGCTTCTGTCCAGGCCTTCTGCCTTTAACCAGAGGGGCTTTCCTTTCATCTGTGCTATCTCAATCATACCCTGGGATGCTCGGAGGATTTTTTAAGTTTCACTGTTTGCCGGGCGCGGTGGCTCATGCCTGTAATCCCAGCACTTTGGGAGGCTGAAGCCGGTGGATCATGGGGTCAGGAGTTTGAGACCGTCCTGACCAACATGGTGAAACCCCATCTCTACTAAAAACACAAAAATTAGCCAGGCATGGTGGTGTGCACCTGTAATCCCAGCTACTCAGGAGGCTGAGGCAGGAGAATCACTTGAACCTGGGAGGCAGAGGTTGCAGTAAGCCAAGATTGCACCACTGCACTCCAGCCTGAGCGACAGAGTAAGACTTGGTCTCAAAAAAAAAAAAAAGGAAAAAAAAAAGTTCCTATTAAAACAGACAAGTATTAAAAAGTTCATCTGTCCGAACTCCTACTTAGTGAATGAGAAAATAGCCCCAGAAAGGTGGAATGACTTTGCTGAGTCCCACAGCTAGGTGGTAGCAGAGTGGGGACTCAGCCAGGACCCCTGCACACCTGTGGCCCCCACCCCCATGTGATCTTATTATTTTAACAAAAGATGTTGGAGCAGACAGACATCTCCATTTTGCAATGAGAAGGCAGAGGTAAAATGGCTCTGGGGTGCTAAAACAGAGCCAGGGTGGAAATCTCTGGAAGCCAGTCATATGTACCTCCCTCATCCCAGCCCCACCCTCTGTCACACTCCCTCTCCTCACAAGGGACCATGCAAGGGAAAAGGGAGGGAAACGGGCCTCGAGTTGTGGGCACACCTGCCACAGCCGTGGCCACATCTTGTGTCACATGAATAGGGATTCATGCACATCTCTGATGGAGTCACGTGGTTTTTAGAGGCCACTGGGGCAGCCTGGGAAGGTGACTGCTGGGATGGCTACCTCCCGCCAACCTCAGGGCCCTGGTTGAAAGAAGGAGCTTGTGGAGCCTGGGGGGAAGGGATAGATGTCCAGCCAGGAGCAGATGGGAAGTGAACTTCCCTGAGGGGGTTTGGCCAAGCGGCAGCCACCACCCAGCGCTCAGAGCAATCACAGATTTTCTTTGGGCTGCACAGAACCTGTCTATCCTGAAGAAAGTGCAAGAGGTTTCCAAGGACATGAGAGAGGAGACTCAGCTGACCTGGGCCCAGAACGCCATCACTTCTGGCTTTAATGGTGAGGCCTCACACCTGTGAGCGGCCCCACTGGGGCAGCCTGTGAAGGTGACTGCTGGGATGGCTACCCCCCTCCAAGCTCAGTGGCCTCTCAGAGGGCTGACCCTTGCACACAAGGGCCTGGGTATCTGAACCAGCCTTCTGGGCTGCTTTGGTCTTGACAGTTCCATGGATGAGGGCAGGGCTGGGAAGGCGATAGGCTGGGTGGGTATCCAGACCTTAGCTCCAGCGCTTCAGGGAACCTCAGTCCCTGAACCCACAGCTCTTCATAGCTGGGTGGCCCAACTTCTGCTTCACTGCCCACTCCAGCCAGGAAACCAAGGCCAGCACAGTGCCAGCCATCAGAGTGAGAGCTGCCACTACAGCCAGCGGCTGGGTTTGTCCACTCGAGAGGGGGAAACAGTGGCTGGATGTGCGGAGCCTTAGGAAACAGAAGCTCATTCCTAGCAGCTCTCTCCAGACCCAGCTGCCACATTCTCTCCAGCAGCTGTGCCCAGTCTATCACTCAGATGGGCACCCACTTCATAACTATGGAGGCCAAGGCCCAGAAAGCTTCACATCCCCTTCCTCTGCCCAGAATAAGATGTTCATGTGGCCTCCCCACAGCCCTGGAGCAGATCCTGCAGAGCACAGCGGGCAAATACTGTGTAGGAGATGAGGTAAGCTGTCCCAGGCCCAGCCGCAGTGGCCACCTCCCTCATGCTGGAACTCTCTTCCACTGGGACTCAGCCGTCTCCCCCACCCTGAGGCAGGTGGGGCTCAGAGCTTCCTGAGCGGGAGCTTTCTGCAGGAGGAGCTCTGTGCCGTGGGGCACTCCTCAGCTCACTCCCACTAAACCATCTCAAGAGCAGTTATTCAAGGTAGAAGACTGCGCTGTGAGAGGACGAGGCAGGCAGGCATCAGCGGAGGGATTGTGCTAGATGATGTCTGCGCAATCAAGGCAATCTTTTCTGGCCTTCTCAACCCACAGAGTTAGTCGTCAGGGCAACTGGAGCATGGCCTGGGAGGGCATTTCAGCTCTGGGAAACACCCAGGCAGGCCTAGGGCAGACAAGAATGGGGGGCAGGATGGGTGAAAGAGCCGAAGCAGATTTTTGGCACCCCCCCGGTAGAGTCACAGTGGACACACCCAGTCTAGCCAGTGAGTCTGGGGTACTCACCCTATTGGGAACTCACCCAACCCTCTTTCAGGTGACCATGGCTGATCTGTGCTTGGTGCCTCAGGTGGCAAATGCTGAGAGGTAAGAGCCCCGCCACCCTCCCTTCTCCTGGCTCTGCCCACAGCCAGGCCCCCACTCAGCTGGTGAGGTAGCCTCTCTTGTGGACTCTTCCCCAACCAGCCAAGGGGCCCACCATGCCAGGCCACTCAGCCACTTTGGCCTGGAAGAGGGCAAAAGAAATTGGGGCAGTGCTCCTACCATGCCCACTGCAGCCCAGATGATCCTGTATAGGTAGCTCCTGCTCCTGGGAGGAGCTGCTTATCTGGTGGACCCCAAGAGCCCACTGTCCTCAAATGTGATGTGTCTGGGCCCAGCAGTGAGCTCTACCTCTGCTTTCCCCCGTCAACCCTTCAACAGGGCACAAATGAGCACCTCTCTGGAAAGCATCTTGCTAGGCATTAGGGATATGGAAACATATGCCCCAAAGAAGTTTCCATATCCCTATCCCTAAGGGGGGAAGAAAGACTCTATATATAAATGCCTAGCACTGGGCCTTACACATAGTAGGTTCTCAAAGAAATAGGAACAGTAGGGCCGGGTGCCGTCGCTCATGCCTGTAATCCCAGCACTTTGGGAGGCCGAGGTGGGTGGATCACGAGGTCAGGAGATCGAGATGATCCTGGCTAACATGGTGAAACCCCATCTCTACTAAAAATACCAAAAAAAAGTACCCAGGTGTGGTCGCTCGCACCTGTAATCCCAGCTACTCGGGAGGCTGAGGCAGGAGAATCATTTGAACCTGGGAGGCGGAGGTTGCAGTGAGTTGAGATCGCACCAGTGCACTCCAGCCTGGGCAACAGAGCGAGACTCTGTCTCAAAAAAAAAGAAGAAGAAGAAGAAAAAGAAATAGGAACAGTAGTTAACAGATGCTAAATGATACTGCACAAGAGCTACCCATTCTCTATGAGTAAGGGCTGCCCTATTGTCCTTCCCTGGACAGCTCCTGGGATCTCATCCAGCCCTGCCTGCCTGCTCCCTCACTGCCCCAGGGCAGTCCCCCTGTGTCTCTGAAAAGCTTGGCTTAGTGTGTGTTTCTCTACTACAGATTCAAGGTGGATTTTACCCCTTACCCCACCATCAGCTGGATCAACAAGAGGCTGCTGGCCTTGGAGGCCTTCCAGGTGTCTCACCCCTGCCGGCAGCCAGATACACCCACCGAGCTGAGGGCTTAGCTCCCAAATCCTGCCCCATTAGCACAGGGGCACAGGGGCAGAAGCTGGGTGGGCTGAAGAGGCCTGGAAACAAGTGAGTCTTCATTGAGAAGACGGGAGACTCGAAGTCTAGCCCTGGATCTGCCTTCCTGCTGAACCTGGTTCCACCTCAGTCCCCTCATCTGTCAAATGCATGTGGGGCGGGGTAGGGAGATGCTGGGAGCAGGGTGTACAGAAATATTACCTGTTATCTATGTGACGGTGGGCGGCCGTGAACCTGAGATGAGAATGTGGATTAAAATGCCTGGCGTGCTTACCATAAGACCACAGGGAAGCCTGAGTGCGTTTTCTCATCCCCTTTTGTTGTGTCTGACTCCAAAGAATGCCCACACTGAAATCTGGCCTGAATTAAACTGAAGGCCAGGGCTCTACCTTGTTTGTCTAAGACTGAGCTGGGTTCCAGAAGACGAACACTGTCCCTAGCTGGAATGCCCTGTGCCTGGACCAGTAGAGGAAGTCAGTCAGCCACTTGCCTACCTTGTGGCAGGCCTGGATCCATGAGACCTAAGGGCAACAAAGAGAAATATGCCCAAAAGCCTGCCTGAAAGAACCAGACAAGATCCAGGGAGATAACAGAAGCAGGAAAGCATCTAGTGACTGGCTGAGTTCCCAGGGCTAGGAATGGTATCGTTGTTAAATGTTCCACTCCAGGCTGGGTGCAGTGGCTCATGCCTATAATCCCAGCACTTTGGGAGGCTGAGGCAGGTGGATCACTTGAGGTCAGGAGTTCAAGACCAGCCTGACCAACATGGAGAAACCCCATATCTACTAAAAATACAAAATTAGCCGGGCATGGTGGTGCATGCCTGTAATCCCAGCTACTCAGGAGGCTGAGGCAGGAGAATCGCCAGAACCCGGGAGGCGGAGGTTGCAGTGAACTGAGATCGCGCCATTGCACTCCAGGCTGGGCAACGAGCAAAACTCTATCTCAAAAGGAAAAAAAATTAGCCAGCATGGTGGCAGGTGCCTGTAGTCCCAGCTACTCAGGAAGCTGAGGTAGGAGAATCACTTAAACCCGGGAGGTGGAGGTTGCAGTGAGCCGAGATCATGCCACTGCACATCAACCTGAGTGACAGAGCGAGAATCTGTTTCAAAATTTAAAAAAAATTCCACTCCAGCACTGAGAGGGGAGTTGGTCCTCTCAACCCAGTCCCTTGTCTTCAGAGCCAGCATTCTCCAGACCAGTCTCAGGATTAGGCACTCTGGGTAAATCCACTCACGAGTGTTCCTGGGAATGGGAGGCAGGCTCCCCCATGGGCAGTGTGAGCAGCTACTGACCAGGCCAGCTCAGGAGACCAAGCAGTTACCAATATACCGTGGGCTGCCCTGGAGGGAGCAAGTTCCCATGCTTGGCAGTGTTCAGGCAGAACCTGGACCAACAACCTCTGGGCTGAGATGGCATAGGGAGATTGGGGTAGCTTCTAGGGATGAAATGAGATGACTTTTTAGGACCTATACCTCCTAAAGGTCCCACCTCTTAATACTGTTGCATTGGAGATTAAGTTTCAACATGAATTTTGGAGGGGACATAAACATTTAAATCCAGGCCGGGCGCAGTGGCTTACACCTGTAATCCGAGCACTTTGGGAGGCCAAGGCAGGTGGATCACAAGGTCAGGAGTTTGAGACCAGTCTGGCCAACATAGTGGAACCCTGTCTCTACTAAAAATACAAAAAAAAAATTAGCTGGGTGTGGTGGTATATGCCTGTAGTTCCAGCTGCTCAGGAGGCTGAGGCAGGAGAATTGCTTGAACCCAGGAGGTGGAGGTTGCAGTGAGCCGAGATTGTGCCACTGCACTCCAGTTTGGGCAAGAGAGCAAGACTCCATCTCAAAAAAAAAAAAACATTTAAATCGTAGCAAAGACCATCGCTTTTTACAGGACATTTTCCAGTAGGGACTTAAGTCAAGTCCCTCCTTTCCTTATCAGCTGTCAGTTCCGTGCACACTCAGCAGACACCTGATCCTGATATGCTAGAGGCCACAGGGAGACCTGATACATGGACTTCCCAGAGTAGGAGTGGCCACTGTGAAGGAAGAACAATGATGGAGTGGCCTGATACTGGTAATTCCAACTCTATGGAAGTAACAAGTCCCCAGAAATACTTCAGAAGGAGGAAAGCAGTAGGGAGGTGCCGCCAGGAAACACCCGAGAACACAGCAAAAATTATAGGCTTGTGTTCCTCAGAAATTTTACATATCCATTAAGGAAAGTGGCAAACTCACTGGATAAACAGGTGATACACATATTCATAAGATACTAATTTTTTTTTTTTTTTTGAGATGGAGTCTCACTCTGTCGCACCCAGGCTGGAGTGCAGATCTTGGCTCACTGTAACCTCTGCCTCCCGGGTTCAAGCAATTCTCCTGCCTCAGCCTCCCAAGTAGCTGGGACTACAGGCACGCGCCACCATGCCCAGCTAATTTTTTGTATTTTTTTTAGTAGAGATGGGGTTTCACCATGTTAACCAGGATGATCTCGATCTTTTGACCTCGTGATCCACCCACCTCAGCTGCCCAAAGTGCTGGGATTATAGGCATGAGCCACCGCCTGGCCTGGCTCTTCTAAATATAACTTATTTAGCTCTTGCTTCCAAGGTCACAAGCAAGCATCATTCTACTTTTGGAGAATACCTTGAACTAAGGATAGCTGCCAAGTTTAAGCCAGAACTGCACAGGTTAAAGAACATTAAGGCTGAATGTCAAGAGCTGTAATGTGTGAGCTGCCTTATGTAATCCTGAGCTATGTCAAGGTCATATTTTAAAAGCATATGACACATATGCTTTTAAAAGTTAAAAAAGGTCTTAAATATATTATGTGTTTGCAGTGACATATTATATCCAGCATACCCAAACATGAATCATTAATGATCTCCAGCTGCATGGAATCTGCCTGGGCTTTTGGTTAGTTGTAGGGTAGTTTGGTGATTACATTCATTTAACTCAATTGTTTCAGATCCCTTCCTCTTTTAGGCTTTGACCTCTAAAATATATTGCAACAGAAAGCAGGGAATGATCTAACAGGTTCATTTTAGAATCACAGACATCACTGAAGGAAATACTTATATGCAACCCTTCCCTGCTCCGATGTGAGTCCTTATGCTATAACAGACACCAGAGATGTGGTTTTAAAAGATACCAAAGATATGTTATGGTATCACTTTTGTAAATGAAAATAGGCTGAATTCATATCACCCAGATTACATTAATGATTGGCCTGGTATCCAAAGTACAGGTTCCAAATTTGAACAGAATATGTTCATGGGGAAATGAGGTTCATTGAGACCAAATGCTGATATAAAACTCAATGTTCTATTTATTAATCATCACTGTAAACTCAGTTTTTCCAATCCCAGTTTCCAGTTCATGATACTCTGCCATGAATTAAAATGCAGATGAAAGATCTATTAATCTTATTCTCAATTTTTTTCTTTTTAGTTTTTCTTAACTTTTATAATCTTAATAGATTATGAAATAATTCATATGGGTTTATAGAATACCTTTCTTCTTAAGGAAGATAAATAAAAGGCAAAAAATTTAAAATGTTAATCAGGTTCATTAAAATACAACTCAGACGTTCCCAGGTGCATAGTGAAAAAGTTTATTTATGACAGATTTCAAAACTCGGAAGAGATGACAAAGAATGCACAAAAGCATCACAAAACTGTTACATAACATAAAACACAAGAACTGAGCTATTTAAAGAACCACAGCTCAGAATCATCAGTGTAATCACAGTAACACACTCAGTGCCACAGGGTGATAAAAATGGTATTTTAAAAGAAAAACCACTCAGCAGGACACAAGAAGTAAGTAACAATTTGGTAAGAGCTCTTAGAAATCACGGGAGATGTTAATAGCATTTCTCATGATAGGGTACATGTGAAACAAGTTGACCATAATAAATGATTAGTTGGGACACTTTTGTATTTTAAAGAAAAAAGATAAAACAGTGACACAGTTTCCCTTCCAGACCCCTTTTTGTAATGTCAGCAACAGTACATGATATAGAACAGTAAGGAAATAATGTCTTTGTGGTTGCCAATAGCTTAAATCTTGACGAAGAAAACATGATCATCTTTCAGTCCACTGATTGATCTGAGTACATGGCACCAAAGAAGGCCCTTCAGAAACAGAAGCTAAATGGCATAAAGTAGTTTAGAAAATCTTCAAGCACCTCCCTTTTTTCCAATTATCCTTATCCAAAGTCTGGCTTTCTTATAATCCATCACTTGGATTACAAAACAGGTCTCTTCTGGGAATCTCAAAACACTTCCCATTATGTTAAGGGAAAATGGGTACACCAGAGTCATGGGTTACAGAATCGCTTTCTCCAGACCTGACTTCTCTTTAACATGGCTAAGTGGAAATAATTTAGCTGGATTAAATGAAAGCTACTTCACTTACGGGATAATCTCAGGAGACATGAGTTGGGTTTTTCATATGGAGTTCCTTAGTAACATGTACTGTTTAGGATATGAGAGAAGGAATTAAGATAATGTTTTCCAGATGATTCTTGGCCCAATCCTAAGAATCAACAATAACAAGTAATAGCAAGGAACATTACACATTCAACCCTGAGTGATGAAGAGAGTTCATTCAGGAAGAGAGCCCCTTAAATTCTGAATTAAGGGCTCTTTGGTAAGATCATATACGATAATATTTCAAACCAAAACTTCAGAATGGTTCATGATCCTATATCAGAACTTTAGAAAATATACTTTGTCCTCTGGAAGTCATTTCACATATATTATTTTACCCCCAGATAAGCTACAACTACCTGCTTAAAATGATTTTTTTTTAAACTATGGAATTAAATAAACATGCATCTCTAGATTTCTAGGGCACTTTTCATCCTCTCTTAGAATGAAGAGCCATGACATTAACTCTGGTCCACATACCTGAGGCCGAAAAGAAATCAAGGTACATATAATAGGAATCAGATCATGAGCCTGATTTCAAAGCCAGTGTTTTGCCTTTGGACTCAGTGTGTGAGGCATGCCTATTTGTAAATGAGCTCCACTATCATAGGCTTTAGGCAACAGTGTTTTCTTAGCTTAGAAATTTCTTAGCTTAAGAATTCAAAGAGGAGAGGCTTTGTTTGGCCTTCTTACGCAGGGATAACACTTGAGAGGGAGCAGTGATTTCTGAGCAAAATTCTAAGATCTATTTGATAGCTTTGCTCTCCCCTGCCCGCATACTCCTACCCCTTGCCCCCTCATTTTATTTTATTTTCACTCCTGGTGGTCAATTTTAAAAGTCAGTTCTCAAGCCGCACAAAACGGTTTAACTTATGCCCCTCCCTTATGCTTCATTAAAACAAGTCTTTTATGTAAATATGAGGGTCACCCAACTCCACACCTTAGAACCACAGACACTGGCGTTAAAAGGCAACCTTTTGCAGATAAGCATTCTTAACAAACAAATATTAAAGTACAGACTTTAGAGTTTGGGTTTCAACTAATTCTCTTAAAGAGGGACTGAGCAGGGCTTATCATAAACATAAACTCATTATTTTTTATAGATGAAGACATTTTATGATACTACCTAATCCCACTGCTTAATATAAGGCAGCGTTCAGATTTCACTCTTCCATGTACATATTATAATGGGACAATATACACTTTTTTAAAAGTCTGAGTTTTTCTTCCCAAAATAACAAAAATATTTTTTAAAGTGCGTATATCAATTCATTAAGAAAAAAATAAGAATGGTCAATTCCAAATTGCTACCTATTTCCATGATAGAGCTACCTGTTACCTGAGGATTGAGTTTTAGTATCAGGTTCCTGAGGTCCTGTCATCAAGCAACAGAGATTAGCCCTTCTGGAGCAGCTTCACAATCACTCCTGTACCGAAATGCCAGTTAGTAAAGAAAACAGCAGAGATCGTGGCCTGAGGGAAAAGGGAAATATAGCACAGGTTTTGAAAGATGGAGACTAAGAAACAGTTTTTTTATTTTTTTGAGATGGAGTTTTGCTCTGTTGCCCAGGCTGGAGTGCAATGGCATGATCTCGGCTCACTGCAACCTCCACCTCCTGGACTCAAGCGATTCTCCCTGCCTCAGCCTCCAGAGTAGCTGGGATTATAGGCACCCACCACCAGGCCCAGCAAATTTTTGTATTTTTAGTAGAGACGGGGTTTTACCACGTTGGCCAGGCTGGTCTCAAACTCCAGACCACAGGTGATCTGCCCACCTTGGCCTCCCAAAGTGCTGGGACTAAAGGAGTGAGCCATCGTGCCTGGTTCCAAGAACCTTTTTTATGAAGACCACCTCCCAGATAACCCATGTTGAATGAAACAGGTCTGCTAAAAATCAGGGGCTCTCTGACAGAGCTGATGTTGTCTGTGTAGGGGACACTCTCAGCATTCTCTAACTGGAACTTGTCAAAAGGAATAGAATGTTAGAATCATCTTTGCTTAAGAATTGATAGTTTAAAATTTTTTAATTTACGTGTGGGAGGGTGTATGGTACATACATATATAAAGTAAACCAAAAATAAAATTCCAAACCCCCCAGCTGGCTAAGTGTACCCCCTTCTTGGCCTAGGGGATCCCACAGGAACCTGAAAAACTAGTCCATGATGGAAAAAAGAGGGTTGGACATGCCTCATTTTACCTTCTTCGCTTTGGAATTTAAATACAACTGACCAGCATTAATGTTAATAGAGATCTTAAGACTAACCAAACAGACTCTTTGTGGCAATAAAATACCAAATCCCAATCTGACTCTGATATAGCATCACATGACAGATAGCAGGCCCCAAAGGAAATCAAAGTATTTTACTCCCCAATATATTTATTTAACATATTTTGAAATGGCCCTACAGAGCTGTTTCTTCTGGGGGAAATTTGCATTCTGTAAAAAATCTCCTGTTTTTTTTCCTTCTTTTTTTTTATTTAAAGAGACCGGGTTTCGCCATCTTGGCCAGTCTGGTCTTGAACTTCTGACCTGGTGATCTACCCACCTCAGCCTCCCAAAGTGCTGGGATTACAGGTGTGAGCCACTGTACCTGGCTTTTTTTTTTTTTTTTTAAGAGACCTTCAAAGCTACTGCAAATCAAGAAAATCTCCTTCTCTTATTAGGTCTTTTCTGGAGAGTCTGACACCTTTTAAGGTCTAATAAGAAATATTCATCATCTATTCTCTCTGAAGCCTGCTACCTGGAGGCTTTATCTACATGACAAGAACCCCAGCTTTCACAAGCCCCCCTTACTTTAACTTAAGCTGACTTCATCTTTTCAGGTAGATCTTAACTCTTTCAACCAATTGCCAATCAGGAACTCTTTGATCTACCTCTGATTTGGAAACACCCATCTTCAAGATGTCCTGCCTTCCCAGGCCAAACCCATGTATACCTTACACATATTGATTGATGTCTTTGCCTGGAACTTCTGTCTCCCTAAAATGTAGAAAGCTGTAACCCAACTACCTTGGGCACGTGTTCTCAGAACCTCCTGAGGCTGTGTCATGGGTTCTTAACCTTAGCAAAATAAACCTCTAAATTTATTGAGACCTATCTCAGATACTTTTTGGTTTACAGTATATTTCTTTTAAACTGTTTGCTAAAATTTTTTCACAATAAAACTGGCAGAAAAATCAATACTTTAAACATGTCTTCCTTTCTAAAAGCCCCATGTCTCAACAAAGTGGCAAAACTAAAACTAAATAAATTTAAGAACTCAGTCACTCTGTATAGAGAATTCCAATCTTTCTCCTATTATGAAGCACTTTCTTTCAATTGCTTGTTAATATTTATTTGTGCTCTAGAGAACAGGGTGAGGATCAAAGCAAATGATTTTCATTTCATTGTTTGGGTCTATAAATTTGGACTGTGAGGGGCCGAGGAAATGACCATCTCTTAGAATTTGCTGAGATGCGGGTTCTCAGTAATTACCTGTGCTTCAGTAAATAATATCTTGCCCCTAAAGTTCAATTGTTTCAGAAATGTAATGTGAGGATAGTGAATCAGACAGTGAAAATATCTTCTTTTAGCTATTTTGGAACACAGAAACCCTGCCTGTCGGTGAAAAACCAGTATGGAATGAAATGTAACCATGCCCAGGACTTCCAAAGTGACCAGATGCTAACAGGCACACAGAGGTGAGGAGAACAAGTCCCTCAGGCTTCCCTGATGCAACAAAACTAGCATTCCAAAGAAAATAAGCAGAGAATCTCATGGTGAAAAGAAATCATCAATAACAAGTGTTATCCTTGGGAGCTTGCTATGTATGGCCTGACAGTTTCATTTTGAGAGAAAGGCAGAAGTTAATAATAAACAGGAAAAATAAGCAAGGCTTTAGCTGACTAGAAAACAGCTCAGTAGAAAATTATTTTACAAAGATTATATTCAATTAGCTAAGGCATCATTCAACTTCAAGGATGCAAGAGCAGTCACTCAGCTATCCAATGGGATGACACACAGCAAATCTGCTCTTTACTGCCTCAACAGTCACTAAAATAATTTCTTTAAAGGTATATAAATTTTGGCCAGTGTAATCCTCTACAAAACACACTTGCAAATATAAAATAATGGAGGTATGATGCAGCTCAGAGCATGGGAATGCTCTGGCAATCCCCAACATCCTATCCCGCTTGGGGCTTTGCTCCGAGGGGAAGAAAAGGCGCAGGATGTATTGCATTTGATGTGATGTAGATGCTACTTGGGACTTACTGGGAAGAGTCCTGCTCCTTGAGTTATGCTACTGTAGGGATAGACCCTTCGTGTGAGGAATCCAACAATGAAGGAGTGAGGCAAAGGTAACATCACGAAGAAGGTGACTCCTCAGAGGAGACAAAGGACTCCAAAATCCTGGAATCAAGGACATCTCTGATTGGCTGGGCAATTCCTCTGCACTCAATCCCCAGCAAATGGGGAGATTCCCTCACAACTTATAATTCTTCACAGGAAGTGCCAAACTGTACCCTAAACATGGAGTAAGGTGGCATCATCCATCTCTGAAGGGCCATACTCCTCACAAAGCCATCACAGGACTGACCTGCAGAAATAAAACATCATCGCTTCCCAAACTCTCCTAAAATTATCTTCTCTAACTCCATAAAAGAGGGAGCCTCCGTGGCTCAGAACAGATGGAAAGCCTTCTGAGAAACAGATGGAAACTGTTTCAAAGGCAAAATGAAATGTGCTAAAAAAATAAATACAGTAATAAATAAATCTAATTATTCTTCAGAATTCGTAGGCAGTAACAGACGTAACACGAGGAGTAAGAGACAGAGAAGTACAAACACAGAGACTGCTGAGGTCCCATCTCACCGTCTCCTTCTCTGCCTGGGGGCCCAGCATCTGGTGCTCTGGTGACCATTGGCTGTAGCACCACCTGCACTCTGTGGCACTCCTGAGCCTCAAGGGTGATAGAGGAGGAAATGCTGTCACCAGGGAAATGCAAGCTTTGGTCAGGTAAAGAACAAATACAATCAGCAGCAATAGTGAAGCTTCATCATCACCTGAACTAAGGGACTCTGAACACTAAAAGCTTTAAGCCCTCAATGCAAGAAACCTAAATGCAGAAACTTTGGAAACCTGATTGGGTTTCAGTGCATTTGATTCCAAAGCAACATTTCTAAATATGACTCCTACTCTAAAGACAAAAAAAAAAGTGGTGGGGACTCTGGAGTGGTTTTTTGTTTTTCATCTTCTCTCTCAGATGATGCCATTCCTTCTTTGATTATACAAAAAAAAATAGTAATACTTGACCTTCAAATATGTGGGTTCTGTCATCAATTCAGTACCTAATTTCCACTCTATCCACTTTGACTGCCAGTGCCCTTGGAACAGGAAGGAATGGAGGCAATTTTTCTTCCCACAAGATCTTAGGTTACATTGATCATCATTTTAGACTGCATGGAAGTTCTTGCTGTAATGGCAAAAACATAGACTTAGGAAAGAGAAAGGAGGAGGCGTCTACCATCAGGAATAGTAACAGCCCTCCAAAGGCAGTGTGGTCTCTCAGCTATGCAGAGACCAAGAATAACCAGCAGGCAGGAATATGGCAGTGGTGACAGGCTGGACAGAGCTTTCTCCAACCAAACGATTGGGCTCCTTCATGGACAATGTGCTTTTCCCTCTTCTGGCACCTCAAAAGGTAAAGAGAGTGGGTGCCACTAAATGCATTGGCAATAAAGGCTCTGGGAGAGGAGAGGGCAGCACTCTGAATGATAAATCTGTGCCAAGATAAATCTATTTTTAATAAAACAATGCCTTGCTTCCTTTTAGCCTTGTGCCCGACAGGTGCCTTCAAGAGGGAATTTGCTGGAGTCTGAAGCAAGAAGAGTATGAGTCAGGGACCACAGAACAGGGGCACTACATCACCACCTGCAGAAGCCAAGAAGGGAAAAAGCTACGTGGGTCAACAGTCAGACATGCCAGACAGGGTGTGAGGCTCAGGAGCCCCACATAAACCTTTAGCTCTTGCCTATCCCAAACAAGAGGCACCAGCTGGCAGCCTGCTTCAGCCAGCAAATACAGCCTGCCCCCATCCCAGCAGTCCTTCAGCTGGTATAGTAGATGTGGAAGTAGAGAGTCTTGTTGCGCAGCAGGGAGTAAGAGTTGTCGAACTTGAGCAGGTAGATACCCTCCCCAGGGTAGTCATGGCTGCCAGCCTGCACGTCTCGGTGGCTATCCCGCCGGTACACAGGCATCACCTCCCCATAGCGACCCCGTAAGGAGCTTCTGGAGCCTCTCTCCACATCTCCAGCTGGAACGGGTTCTGCATGAGCAAAATGGCAGTGTTTGGATATGTGTTCAGAGACTGCATAGGTCCTACCTCAAGGTGAGCAGAAGGACCTGGTAACCCAGTGGCTTTCACAGAGAGGGGAAGTGACTGCCCTTCTACAGACATTTGGAAATGTCTGGTGATCTTTTGGTCATCACAGTGACTACTAGGTGATATCTGTGTTTAGTACCCAAGGGTTCAGGAGTGCTAAAATCAGAATAGTACCTACACCACAAAGGAGTGTCCCATTCTAAATGCCAATAATGTCTCCACTGAGAAACAATGGAGAAGTGTCTGGACATTTCTAAGAGGGAGAAAGATATTTAAAAGGAAAAATTCTGACATTCTTTCATTTAATAGGTGAAAAGACTAGCTAATGGAGATAGGAATTGCAGATAAACATGTTATAAAGTGACCCTAGCACTTTTACTTGGCTTCCTCCTCTTTCCCAAATACATGTAGATTTTCCTGCAGGCTTGCTTTTCTATGAAGAAGCACATTAAGGGATTGATTTTAAGATTATATAAGAAAATCAAGGAATAAGACTAATGCTTAGAACCTACTCTTACATTACCTGAAAAAAATGCCTCTGGGCCATCCTTAGTAGACACTACAAATAACAACTGGAATGGAGCCCAGAGACCCTTTTAAAACTTCTCTGGGGGCTGGGCGTGGTGCCTCACACCTGTAATCCCAACACTTTGGGAGGCCAAGGCGGGCAGATCATGAGGTCAGGAGTTCGAGACCAGTCTGACCAACATGGAGAAAACCCGTCTCTACTAAAAATATGAAAATGAGCCAGGCGTGGTGGTGCAGGCCTGTAATCCCAGCTTCTCAGAAGGCTGAAGCAGGAGAATCGCTTGAACCCAGGAAGCGGAGGTTGCAGTGAGCCAAGATCGCACCAGTGCACTCCAGCCTAGGCGACAGAGTGAGACTCTGTCTCAAAAAAACAAAAACAATCAAAAAAACTTCTCTGGGCATGAAGTTAAGAAGTAACCAATAGCCAGCTATGAGAGTTTGAGGTAGGGAGAGAATGGATACCTTTAGCAAACTGGAATCACTCACTTTGGTTCCAAGCCAAGAATAAATATCTCCAAACTAAGAGAGAGATGTAAAATGATCTCTGGCTTATATGCAACCTGAAAGACCATCCCTCTAAACTGCAGCATGACTCACCCTCTCTCTGCTCCTGCCCCATCCCTGCCCTCCTCAGGAAGTTGCTGGGAAAACAGCAAGGTACTGATTAAAAGGAAAGAAGCTTTTTCAACTAAGGCAGCAGTATCAACCCCATCAGAGCATTCTCTTTGGCCTGTACCACTCAGCTCAGTTTGTAATGCTGAGTTCCTCAACTGCATTTGAAGGAAGAGGAAGACTGGTACAACCCAGGAAATGGTCACCAGAAATTAGATTAAGCCAGAAAACTGCAAATCATGCTAAAATTAAATTTACCTTCAATCTCCTCCTCCTCTTCCTCTTCTTCATCCTCATCGTCGCTGGAATCACTGACCTGCACAGTTATGTCAGTGCTAGTTACAGGGGTCCAGTCAAAATAAACTCCAAAGCCAATGTCATAGTCATCAGTCGCAAACTCCCAGCAGACACGCTTCCCCTCTGGATGAGTAGGTACCCTGATGGTCACCACCTCACCACGCTTCACCACCAGTCGGCTGTTCTTCTCTTTGCCCAGCTTGCTTTTGAATTCCTTCACCTTGGCAAATGTCCAGATGCATGGAGGAGCCATCAGAGGTGGGGAGACTGAAAGGACAGGCAGCTTACCACTGAGAAACTATAAGGAAACATGAGTACCCCTGGCATTTTGCTAAGAGAGGTTGGCACAGTCAGACATTCTTTCTACTGTCTTCTTGGACTTCCTTTCACAAGTCATTTTCTTTCCTTCCATTTGTCTGCCTGCCTTTCTTTAAGTATCTATTGAAAACAAAAAAACCACCTCCTTTACTCCCAAAGGTCTCACCTTTCCTGTGGTCCCCCAGAAGATCTGCAGATTCCAAATCAGCTGAAAGAACATCTATAGCTCCTGTATGCTCAGATTGGATCATAACGATGTCCCCAGACCTCTGTGGAACTTGATACTTGGCCATCTGCACAACAGAACTCTGGTTAAAGGGCATAGTAGAGTGGCAGATTCCAATTAATCTCTTTTTGCATGAAGGCTGCCCCACCCCTGCTCTATTATCTCCACCATCTCCATTCAAATCTCAATGTACTAGTCAATGTTACTTCTCTTTCTTCCAAGTAGGAGTTGTTAATACATTCTACTAATTTTTTAAAGCCACCAAAATGTTCGATTGTTTAAAGACTGTTTCCAACCTTTTGCAACTTTTCTGCACCAAACCCTTTATAAGGTTCTTGCCCACAAACACCCTCGCAGGTTGCTGACAGTAATTGCATTGACTGATTCCGGGCCATGCCTTGGTCTTACCTCACCTGCACAGTACCTCACTGTGGCTCCTCTCATTAACAGCTCTTGCTCCTAGGGTTTAGTTTGATTCTCACTCTGCCACACATCCTCTTGCTACAATTCCCACTCAAGGGTTACTTCTACATTACTGTCAATCAGCTCTCCAAAGCACCGCAGAGAGAGAATCTGGTTTATAGTTGTTCTCCCTCTCTCATCCACAGCCCACCTTGGGCTACAGGTGGTCTCAGTCTTGAAGTCTCTAACAATGTTCTATCAATAGTTACAATTTCACCTTAGACCAGCCCCAGGACTTGCATTTAAACAGTACATTTGCTGCCACATGTCTGACTTACATGGAAGAATGAAAATGACATTTGATACTCGAAGCCCTCACTAACCCATGCAGGAGCTTACAATGTCTCCCTGGTGAGTTTTCCTTCAATCACTCAGATTCGTGTTCATGCTATTATACCTTAATTTCCTGCCCCTTCTCCAAACAGTTGGCAGGCAACTCAACAAGAAATCTATACCGATTGCCCACAGGGGAGAGCACATCAGTGAGTCAGTAATCCAGTTAAGAGGCTGGAATTGTATTTGTGAGAAATATATAAATCAAGTTTGTAATCCTCCAGGCTGTATTCTCATATCTATTTCTAGAGAACAATCCCTCCTGTTCTCATCTCCTTTGCTAGCGGAAGTAAATCAGACTTTGGCTAGTGTGCTTAAATAAATCCTTCCTTTTCTAAAATGCTAAATAAAGAATTAGGCTGCAACATCTTAGTAAAGTCTCTAACAGCCCTTAGCCTCAGTTTCCTTATTTCTTAAATAGAGACACAATGGCACCTGTCTCACAAGGGTTGTTCTCAGGAGTAAATGAAGTGTTACAGATACCAATGCTTGTAAACTGTAAAGTATTACACAAATCTAATTATGTCTAGTGTTGTCTTCACTGACACTAATACCAATCATTACTCTAATACATATGCTAACAAATGATACAAACAACCCCACCCCCATACCTCTCTGGCAGGGGTACCACTACACTATTTATTTATTTATTTAGCCACAGTCTTAGTCTTGCTCTGTTGCCCAGGCTGGAGTACAGTGGTGCGATCTCAGCTGACTGCAATCTCTGCCTCCCAGATTCAAGCAATTCTCCTGCCTCAGCCTCCCAACTAGCTGGGATTACAGGTACCACCACGCTAAGCTAATTTTTGTATTCTTAGTAGAGACTGGGTTTCACCATGTTGGCCAGGCTGGTCTCAAACTCTTGACCTTGTGATCCTCCCGCCTCAGGCTTCTAAGTAGCTTGTATAGAGCTACTTGGGAGGCTGAGGCGGGAAGATCACTTGAGCCCAGGAGTTTGAGGCTGCAGTGAGTCGTGACTGCACCACTGCACTGAAGCCTGGGTGACAGAGTGAAACTTTTGTCTCAAAAAAAAGGCTGGGCATGGTGGCTTACGTCTATACTCCCAGCACTTTAGGAGGCCAAGGTGGATAGATTACCTGAGGTAGGGAGTTCCAGACCAGCCTGACCAATATGGTGAAACCCCATCTCTACAAAAAATACAAAAATTAGCTGGGTGTGGTGGTGCACACTTGTAATCCCAGCTACTCAGGAAGCTGAGGTGGGAGAATTGCTTCATCCCTGGAGGTGGAGGTTGCAGTGAGCTGAGATCATGCCACTGCACTCTAGCCTGGGTGACAGAGGGAGACCCTGTCTCAAAAAAAAAAAAAAAAAAAAAAAAAGCTTCTATCATAAATACTAAATAGATCTACCACAAGCAAAACAAGAGCAAGAGTCCAATGACTTCAGGCTCCTCACATGAAGAAGATTTTAGAGAACACATGAACATTCATTCTAACACTTCATTTTCTGAATAGGTGCCTACTGGGTGGCAGTATAATGATGGGCCCTGTGGAAGATACAAATAATCATTCTCCAAGTAATAATTAAAACCAAGATGCCCTAAATTTGAGGGCAAAGAGAGAATTCTGGGAGCCACTCTCGCAGTGCTTTCTAATTCCAACCCATCCATTATGTGCCCACGTTCTGGTGCCTCCTTTCATAAGAAAGAGCCAGAATCTGACCCTACCTCATTGAGGACCTGAGCCTGGTCTGCAGGCAGCAAATCCTGTTTCACCACGGCCTGAGCATCCAAGGCACCAGTTGCTTTCCTCAGATCTTCCGTGGTATCCTTACTCACTGGAGGTACCATCTGTGGCCTCTCAGAAGAAGAGAGCATGTCAATTCAAGGGCTCTTTGAAAAGACATAATTGTCCTAGAGAAATTCTTAAATAAAACAACATTTGAAACACCCCAGCCCCACCTACCCCTGGCATTTCAGTCTACTGTCACTTTAGCCAACCACTGCCCAGGGCCGAAATAGTCCACAGTAAAGTGTCGAGGCTGAATTGGTCCACAGTAAAGTGTTAGCAGTGTGAAAACAAAGACTAACAACGCCAGGTCAAAGGCTAGGAGAACCATGTTGAACACATAGCTCAGTCATCTGAGATGGACTGCTGGTCTGGTTTGCTTTGTCATTGTCGTTTCTTTTATTTATTTATTTTAGTTGATAAAGTGCAGCATATATTTATGGTATATAATGTGTTTTTGATGTACGTATACATTGTAAAATGATTAAATTGAGCTAATTAACATATTCATCCCCTCACATACACTTTTTTTGTGGCAAGAACATTTAAAATCCACTGTCTTAGCAATTTTTAAATATACATTAACTATAATCACCATGCTGTACAAAGATCTCCAGAACTTGTTCCTCCTGTCTGACACCTTAGACCATTTGACCAACATCCCCAGCCCACCCGCAGGCCCCAACCCCTATTAACCACCATTCTGCCCTCTGCTTCTATGAGTTCTAATGTTATTCCTCACTCTGAGACCCACAGAATTTTAACCAAAGAATTGTTAGAAGCCAGGCACAGTGGCTCACACCTATAATCACAGCACTTTGGGAGGCCAAGGTGGGCAGATTACCTGAGGTCAGGAGTTTGAGACCAGCCTGACCAACATGGAGAAACCCCATCTCTACTAAAAGTACAAATATTAGCTGGGCGTGGTGGCATGCGCCTGTAGTCCCAGCTACTCAGGCAGCTGAGGCAAGAGAATCGCTTGAACCCAGGAGGTGGAGGTTGTGGTGAGCCAAGATCATGCCATCGCACTCTAGCCTGGGCAACAAGAACGAAACTCCCTCTCAAAAAAAAAAAAAAAAGAATTGTTAGAATCTCAGTTCAGTTCTACATCAAAGGCACTGGCTAGAAGCAAAAGGAGGAGCCCTGCCTAAGGGAGACTGAGCACCAAAACGAAGGAAGTACAAACTGATTATCAAGGCAACTCTCTCCACAGTTATCCCTGAAGCAGAGTCTTTCAGCAGTTCCATTTCATACCCTGTCCCTGTTCAGTGCCAGGGGTCATCACTTTCTCTCCTTTTTTAAGCACATTAATCAATAATCCCAATGACTTCAAACACAGCTAGGTGAACAGTTGATTTAAAGAGGCAAGGGAATGATTTATGCTTTCTTCCATTTCCCCTGGCTTCAGAGAAACTAGAATATTAGTGCCAGGGCTGTAGCAAAATAACCCAGGCCTTCTGGAAATCACCAAATCCTTTTGGTGACATGGATTTTTTTTGAATGACAGTTATCAAAGTATGGTCTGGGAATCCATGGGGTCCTCAGGACCCTTCAGAGGAGTCTGTGAAGTTCAAACTGTTTCATAATAATAATACTAAAATGTTATTTTCCTTTTTTCTTTCTCATTTTCTCAAGAGTGTACAGTGGAATTTTCCAGAGACTATATGACATGTGATACTGCAATGGAATGAACTCAGAAGTAGAGAGGAGACTCCAACTACCTTTTATTAAGCCAAACATTAAAGAGGTGTACAGTGTCTCTCTTTGTACTACATTCTTTGCTTTGAAAATTAGTTGTTTTTAAGTAAAAACATGTTCTTTATACAGCATATAATGATTTATTATTTTTAAATGAATGAATAATCATATTCTAATTTTTCAGGTTTAGTTTCTAATACAATAAATATTGATAGATATAACCCACACCAACAAAAGTTCTTTGGGTCTTCAATAATTTTTAAGAGCATAAAGGTCTGAGAATCCCTGCAGGAGGGCATCATTTCCTCGGAGAGGCTGAGTAAATGACAGGAAAATGGTACTATACACTTCATGGGGGAAACAGAAGGAGGCTTTATTTTAGAGTTTATTTGTTTGTTTCTTTCCTTTTTAAACATAAACAAGAAAAATCAATCCTATAAGTTACCTCTTCAGATAAAACAAAGCCATCTTTTGGAATATCCAAAATTACTCCAACCTACCTCGGGACAAGTAAGAGGTGGTCACTCTGAGAATCGGAGCTGTGGGATTCTGTTGATCTTTATAGGTTCACTTGAGTAATTCAGTGCTAAGCTGTAAATTGGCCTAGGCTGTGGGACTATTTTAATGCTCTTCAACCCAGAAATTATAGTCCATTTCTGTTTCCTGACACTGTGTATCATCTGCCTCCTCTACTAGAAAGTAAGCTTGGTGGCAGGCACTGGATCTCACTGCCTCTGTATACACAGTGCCAGGAACCAAGCCTGCCACCTGGAACCCTAAGGCCCTTTGCACTCTGACTTCACCTCCCAAATCCTCACTCTGCCCTGGTCCCTCCAGCCACAAAAGCTTCTTCAATCCTTGAGAGTCCTCAAACACCCCAAGTACTCTCCCACTTCAGTTTTTGCATTTGCTGTAGGCTCTGCCTAGAATACTCTGCTAGGACATTAACTCTTCTTTAGTTAACTGAAGACTTCCTTCCGGTAGTTTTTCTGCTGCGACTTTTCCCAGAGGTCTATATATAAAATGGCTGCCCCTCCCTGGCCTTGTCACTGTTCCTGCCCTTACCCGGCTTCATTTTTCTTCACTGCACCTATTACTGCCTGACATGATGTGGACTATATTTTGTTGATTGCAAGATGCACACTGGTTTTTAGATTTTAACACAACTGAAAGATAGGATGTCTTAAAAATTGATGATGTCTTAAAACTGCATGGGCCTGGATTGACATCAAGTCTTTCTGAAAAAGATTTGCATTTGCTTCTGCCAGTACTTAGGAATGCTACCAATCTGAGATGCCTTGAAATTAAGTTATCTAGGCCAGGCGCGGTGGCTTATACCTGTAATCCCAGCACTTTGGGAGGCCAAGGAGGGCGGATCAAGAGGTCAGGAGCTCGAGATCATCCTGGCCAACATGGCAAAACTCTGTCTCTACTAAAAATACAAAAAAAAAAAAAAAAAAAAAACAGCTGGGCATGGTAGCGTATGCCTGTAGTCCCAGCTACTCAGGAGGCTGAGGCAGGAGAATTGCTTGAACCCGGGAGGCAGAGGTTGCAGTGAGCCAAGATCGCGCTACTTACTTCAGCCTGGCTGGAGACGGAGCAAGACTCTGTCTCAAATAAAAAAAAAGAAAGAAATTAAGTTATCTGTTTAGGGGCTTGTTTAGATCATCCTGGCAGAGTGAATTTAGACAAGACACTGGCTAATACCAACTTGTGGTTCCTGTTCTCAGAGGAGATATTTTTTTCTCCCATGACGCAGTGTCAAGTCTGAGACAATCAAGTTTCCTTGCTGTCCTTTTCTGTGTGTGTGTGTTGGGGCGGGGGGGGCGGATTTTTTTCTTTATCTTTTCATGAAGGTGCAGGTGTAGGCTTTTGGGGTCCCAGCTCCATATGGGGGGTCTATTAGACAATCCATCTTAAGCATTTCTTCCTCTCTTGGTGATACGTACATAAAAGTACATCTTACAGTTGATGGCAACTTAAGAGTCTTATGAAATATGATGTGTACTTGTTTTCTGCCCACTTCCCCCACTAGAACATAACCTCCATGAGAGCAGGATGGACTATTTTGCACATTTGTGGTATCTTTAGTACCTAGAACAGTATCAAGTACGTGGTAGGCTCCCAACAAACATCTGTTGAATAAATATTAGCCCCCAAATATTTGTTGAATAAAACAATGAATAAGTTAATTTTTGCTTGGGAATAAAACAGAAATTCTGGATCAGACTATCATTTATAATATGGGGAAGGTGAGACTACAACAGGTTATTTGAATCATTAGCCTGATTTTACTGTGTGTGACATCTAAAATTTAGTCTCTTTGCCTTTGTGCATGCTACCTTGAAAAAACATGGTTCTGCTTATTAAAAAAATATTTTGGGCCTGGCGCAGTGGCTTATACCTGTAATCTTAGCACCTTGGAAGGCAGGCGGATCACAAGGTCAGGAGATCAAGATCATCCTGGACAACATGGTGAAACCCTGTCTCGACTAAAAATACAAAAATTAGCTGGGCATGGTGCTGTGCGCCTGTAGTCCCAGCTACTCCAGAAGCTGAGGCAGGGGAATTGCTTGAACCGGGGAGTCAGAGGTTGCAGTGAACCAAGATCATGCCACTGCACTCCAGCCTGGTGACAGAGCAAGACTCTGTCTCAAAAAAATTAAAAAATCAAAATAAATAAATAAAACACATTTTAAGGCTGGGTATGGTGGCTCATGCCTGTGGTCCTAGCTACAAGGCTGAGGTGGGAGGGTTGCATGAGTCCAGAAGCTTGAGGCTGCAGTGAGTTATGACTGCCCACTACGCTCCAGGCTAGGCAACAGAGCGAGACTCTGTCTCAATAAATAAATAATAAAATTATGTTAAGCAGGATATGTACCAGTCACGTAAATTTAATATTCACATTAGCATTTTATGCTCTGGAGAATTAGAAAAGGGCATGTGGGGAAAGATGAATTTCAAATCACTCGATGCTGGTGATAAGCCATGTAAAAGAAAAGCCTTCACTTTAAGCTTCTGGTGTGTACTGACCTGGAGCAGGGAGGCCATCTCAAAGGGAGGGGAAAGCCTGGCCGGCCAGCCAGCCTCACCAGAAAAGATAGAAAGTTGTGCCACTTCCATTTCCAATAGACACATAAGCATAAGCACTGAGCCTCAGGCATCACACTCACTGGATTCTTATCTTCACTCAGTAGATGTTAGAAACAAAAGTGAAAAATTAAATCCCTGGATGCGGTGGCTCATACCTGTAATCCCAGCACTTTGGGAGGCTGAGGCAGGAAGATCACCACGTCAGGAGTCCGAGACCAGCCTGACAAATATGGTGAAACCCCATCTCTACTAAAAAATACAAAAATTAGAAGGGTGTGATGACACGCACCTGTAGTCCCAGCTACTAGGGAGGCTGAGGCAGAAGACTCGCTTGAACCCAGGAGGTGGAGGTTGCAGTCAGCCGAGATCACACCACTGCACTCCAGCCTGGGTGACAGAGTAAGACTCTGTCTCAAAAAAAAAAATTATTTCATCTAAGGATGTTCTGTGTTTCTCATTTTTAAAGATTTATTGATCCTTAGAAGGACAAAACAGTTCTGTGTACTTTGGCAATGGACACCATAAATACCCTGACTTGATCACTGTGCATTATATACATGTAAAAAATGTATCATGGACCCCATAAATTTGCACAACTTAAAAAAACAAAGACACCTCTGTGCCAAAACCCAACACCAAAGATCCTTCAAATCAGCATGTAAGAAAAGGGATGTTGGCAAGAAGTTGGAAAGGAGTTCTCCTTAGAAACTTGATGAAAACATGAATGGTCTCAATTAATCAACACCTTGAGGAGGCTATGTCTTCTACAGGATTATAATGAATATTAACTGAGTAGCTCCAGGCATAGAACTCAAAACTTTCTGGCTGGTTAAGAGAATAAGCTATAGAGTTGAACAAACCTAAAGCTATGTGAACTTGGGCAAATTATTGAACTCACTGTTTCATTTCCTTCACCTTCAAAAAAAAAAAAAGCAGCTATACTTGTTTCATGAGGGTTGTTATGAGAATTAAAATTTTATGAGATAATAAATACACCTAGTATAGTATTTGGCAAATAGAAATGTCTGACAAAAGTAACTATTTCAGCCAGGCACGGTGGCTCACACCTATGATCCTAGCACTTTCGTAGGCCAAGGTGGGCAGATCACCTGAGGTCAGGAGTTCAAGTCCAGCCTGGCCAACATGGCAAAACCCCAACTCTATTAAAAATACAAAAATTAGCTGGGTGTGGTGCCAGGTACGTGTAACCCCAGCTACTCAGGAGACTGAGGCAGGAGAATCACTTGAACCCAGGAGGTGGAGGTTGCAGTTAGTCAAGGTTGCGCCACTACACTCCAGTCTGGTAGACACAGTGAGACTCCGTCTCAAAAAAAAAAAGGAACTATTTCATTACCATTATTACAGAGGAACATTGAAAAAACATGGCTGTTATAATCAACTATAATTATATTAATCATACAAATTATTTCACAGGCAAAAGCAAGAGGAAAGAACTTTTTTTTTTTGAGACAGACTCTCCCTCTATCACCAGGCTGGAGTGCAGTGGCGTAATCCTGGCTCACTGCAACTTCCGTTTTCCAGTTTCAAGCAATTCTCCTGCCTCAGCCTCCTGAGTAGCTGGGACTACAGGCACACACCACCACACCCGGCTAATTTTTTGTAGTTTTAGTAGAGATCAGGTTTTACCATGTTGGCCAGGATGGTCTCGATCTCTTGACCTCGTGATCTACCTGCCTCGGCCTCCCAAAGTGCTGGGATTACAGGGATGAGCCACTGCACCCGGCACGAGGAAAGAACTTCTAAATGGAACTCAAGAAGTAACAGATTTCTGAAATACCCTGACTTGTGCCACTACCTCCACCCCATCAATTCTGTGTGGAGACCACAGATTTACTGGACAACACTGTCTCATGAACTAATCAGTTGGACTACGATACTCAATACCTCAGGGTTTTTCCAAAATACAGGATTTCATTAGTTATTCTATTAATGCTTCATGGTTTCTACTCTTTCCAGGGCTCAGTACCCCTCTTCCCTTTCTGTTATATATTCTAATATTAATGATGGTGGTTGGGGCTGGGCACAGTGGCTCACACTTGTAATCCCATCACTTTGGGAGGCCAAGGTGGGCGGATCATGAGGTCAGGAGATCGAGACCATCGTGGGGTAAAACCCCATCCCTACTAAAAATATAAAAATTAGCCAAGCATGGTGGTGCATGCCTGTAGGCCCAGCTACTCGGGAGGCTGACACAGGAGAGTCACTTTAACCCGGGAGGCAGAGGTTGCAGTGAGCTGAGATCGCGCCACTGCACTCCACCTTGGCAACAGAGCAAGACTCCATCTCAAAAAAGAAAAAAAAACGATGGTGGTTGGATGAGATGGCAGAGAAGGAAATTAAGAAAGAAAACCTAAAGGCCATCATAATGGTTTAATCTGAAAATTATACAATAAAAAAATTCCAATTGTTTTAGTGAGAGCATGTGTATGTGTGTATGCATTTTATGGGTAAAAACCAAACATGCATTCTCTTGCAAGTCCACTTGGAGTCTCCTTCAAATATTTTAACATTTGAACACGATCTTCAGGAGAAGATAAATGAGGACACTAGAAGATAAATGAGGACACTATACTAGACTATTTGTTATAGTTTATTCTCTGAGAGTAAAGGAAAAGTGTATAACCTGAAATAGATCTGACATTGCCCCTAAACACACTTGAGGGTTGATTAATGACAAAACTATCCATATTGTTTACTTCAACTTGTCTTCCCCCTTAAAGTCACTACCCAAATTTCTTTCACCAATTCCTCATCTCAAATGATAAAACCTCTGAAAACGTTTTATCCCAAGTGGTTACCTGTGGGGTGAGGAACAGGGTTCTGGATCAGTGGCAGGAGCCAATGAAGAGGTATCCTTGTTGTTTTCTAGATCTTCATTCTCTAGAAAATCATAGAAAGAAAGAATTCAATATCTGAGAAGGAACACAATCATAATTATCTTGTACCTTTAAAAAAAATCTGGCAATTTCAATCAAATTCTTCCCAAATTTGATTGAATTCGAATTCTTCAAATTATTCAATCAAATTCTGGTCTGAACTTTGTATGCTGGGAGGCCCAACACATAAGTTATTCAAGTCATCACATCCGAGTATTCTCAGATAGTCATAACTAATTCATAAAAAATGAGTCATTTCTAAAACAAGTCTCCAAAAAGTTAACCCTAATTTAAGAATCGTATTTCTGCCAGGTGCAGTGGCTCACACCTATAATCCCAACATTTGGGAGGCCAAGGCAGAAGGACAGCTTGAAGCCAGGAGTTCAAGACTAGCCTGGGCAACAGAGCAAGACTCTGTCTCTAAAATACATTAAGGCGGGGTGCGGTGGTTCACGCCTGTAATCCGAGCACTTTGGAAGGCTGAGGTGAGTGGATCACCTGAGGTCAGGAGTTTGAGACCAGCCTGACCAACATGGTGAAACCCCATCTCTACTAAAAATACAAAATTAGCCAGGCATCGTGGTGTGTACCTGTAATCCCAGCTACTTGGTAAGCTAAGGCAGGAGAATCACTTGAATCCAGGAGGTGGAGGTTGCAGTGAGCCAAGATCACACCATTGCACTCTAGTCTGGGCAACAAAAGTGAAACTCCATCTCAAAAAATATAATTAAAAAAAAAAATAGGACTGGCACGGTAGCTCATGCCTATAATCTCAGCACTTTGGGAGGCCAAGGCGGGTGGATCATGTGACGTCAGAAGTTCGAGACCAGCCTGGCCAACATGGTGAAACCCTGTCTTCACTAAACATACAAAAATTAGCCAGGCATGGTGGTAGGCACCCGTAATCCCAGCTACTTGAGAGGCTGCAGAATTGCTCGAACCTGGGAGGCAGAGGTTGATGTAAGCCAAGATCGTGCCACTGCACTCTAGCCTAGGCAACAGAGTGAGACTTTGTGTCAATAAAAAATAATAATAATAAATTTTAAATTTTAAAAAGAAAGGAAGGAAGGAATCATATTTCTTAGAAAGTAGATGGACCATTTAGGCAGAACACAGAGAGTAAAGTGGGATGTAAGATAAACTGAATTTACTGTCAAAGTATAAAGTGTCACTTCTACATTCAATGAGTTCAGGTCAATGTACCCAAAGTCAGGTAAAGGACTTTTGTAATTTCATTTATTTATTCAGTCACTCATTTACTAACAATTTATTGAATAACTAGGTGCCCTCAAGGAGTATATAGGTGAAATGCATAATGAAGGCCATGTTCTCAAGCTCACAACAAGCCTATGACTGGCACCGTCACAGCCATTTTTGCAGGTAAGGAACCTAAGGCATAAGGACAGGATTCAAACCCAGGCAGTTGTGCTCTTAACCATCAGATGCTACTTAGTTTTGTGGGTTATTCGTTTAGTTTTTCCTTGAATACTCAGATAGCATATGGCTTAGTGCATTTAGACAGCTCCTCATTTAACTCCCTCTGTGTAAGACAGCAGGACACTGAAGAGTCAAGTTTACTTCTCAATACAAAATGCAACTTAATGAAGTCAACTTTAAACATTGAAAGTTTCAGAGTTTGGAAGCAAAGTCAAAGTGAAAATGAAAGGCAAAATTCTTAATCCAAGCTTAATCTAGTCTCAGTTTTTATATGTGAACAAAATCTATTTTTCTTTTCCTTTTTTGGGGGGCGTGGGGGACAGGGTTTCCCACTATCACCCAGGCTGGAGTGCAGTGACACAATTATGACTCTTGGCAACCTCAACCTTCTGGGTTCAAGCAATCCTCTCACCTCAGCCTCCTGAGTAGCTAGGACCACAGGCACATCCCACCAAGCCAGACTAATTTTTTTATTTTTTGTAGAGATGAAGGTCTCACTATGTTGCCCAGACAGGGTGGTCTTGAATTCCTGGGCTCAAGTGATCCTCCCACCTCAGCCTCCCCAAGTGCTGAGATTACAGGTGTAAGCCACCGTACCTACCCAGCCAAGATCTATTTGTCTTTTGGTCAATTCAGTCTTATAGGCAGAAAGATCTTAGAGCTCCTGCCAACCAATTTTTCTCCCAACAAAGAAACTGAGTCTAAGACATTGTTCCCCGGTCTCTGCCACTCTGTAAAGAGGCCCATTCACTGAGGGAAAATGTAAACAGAAAATTCTCCCCATTGTTGACCTATGTGAAATGTGCTTTCTCATAAATTCTCCTCTTTGACCACCACTCCCCACAGTATTCTTTCACATTTTGACAGCTGGCTGTCACATTTCCACAAGTTCCTTCTCCTCAGGCTGGTCACTTTCACACCACACAACCTGTAACCATGCTGGCCTCCTTCGGCTGCTTCACTTAGTTTGTTCCATTTAAAGAAAGGAGCCAAAATGAACAACTTCTCCAGATGTGTTCCAATTGGTGCAGACTACACTGACAATAACCTCTTGAAGAGGACACAATATTTCTTGACATAATACCCTAACCAGGCACTAGATTTCTTAACTGCAAACTTACTCTATTGGCCTAAATAAGTCAATCAAGATCTCCAGGGCTTATAAAAATAAACATTTTCCAAGCCCACTCTCTTTTATGCTCTATTTTTAAAATAGACTTTTGGAAAATAATTGACTTCTTAACTTAAAACCAGGACTTTATATAACCTATTATTGATTTCAAATTAACTTTTTGAAATTACACTAATGCTTTGTTCATTATAGAAAAAAGTAAGTACAGATAAGAAAACATTTTGCATCTACCCTTCCAGACTTTATATTCTTTAAATATTTTTTAATATATAGATAATCCATTGTTCACTGTAAAAAAAAAAATCAGGAAATACAGATAAGCAAACAACAACAAACTAACCATAACCCTACTAACCAAAGATTACCACTGTTAACTTTGTTTTAAAAAGACACAAGATTGGCTGGACATGATGGCTCACTCCTGTAATCCCAGCAATTTGGGAGGCCAAGGCGGGTGGATCACCTGAAGTCAGCAGTTCAAGACCAGCCTGGCCAATGTGGCAAAACCCTGTCCTACTAAAAAATACCAAAATTAGCTGGGCATGGTGGCGGCCACTGTAATCTCAGCTACTCAGGAGGCTGAGGCAGGAGAATCACTTGAACCTGGGAGGAAGAGGTTGCAGTGAGCTGAGACTGCACCATTGCACTCCAGCCTGAGCAACAGAACAAGATTCCATCTCAAAAAAAAAAATATGTGAGGTATCTATGTTGCCCAAGCTAGTCTTGACCTCTTGGGCTCAAGTGATCCTCCTACTTCCCCCTCCCAAAGTGCTGGGATTACAGCATGACACCAACTGTTGACATTTTTATGTATATCCCTTGAAAAATATATTCATACATATACACATACAAATACATATGTATATGTATTATGTGTGTATGTGTATTTCTGAAAGGACATGCACTAAACACTTTTTTTTTTTCTGAGACAGAATTTTGCTCTGTTGCCCAGGCTGGAGAGTAACGGCACAATCTCAGCTCACTGCAACCTCCACCTCCTGGGTTCAAGTGATTCTCCTGCCTCAGCCTCCCAAGTAGTTGGAATTACAGGTGCCCACCACCACGCCCAGCTAACTTTTTGTATTTTTAATAGAGATGGGGTTTCACCATGTTGGCCAGGCTGGTCATGAACTCCTGACCCGCCTGCCTCGGCCTCCCAAAGTGCTAGAATTATAGGCATGAGCCACCGCACCTGGCCTTCTCCTTAGCTTTTAATCTTCTGTTATTTGTTTTTGAAAACATAAGGAAATATATATACATATAGTTGTATGTTGCCCCCATCTTAGAAAAAATACACATTCTTCTTCTGCAACTTTTTTTTTTTTTGAGACAGAGTCTTGCTGTGTCACCCAGGCTGGAGTGCAGTGGTGTGATCACAGCTCACTGCAGTCTCAACCTCCCAGGGTTAAGCAATTCTCCCACCTCAGCCTCCCGAGTAGCTGGAACCACAGTCCCACACCACCGCACCCAACTAATTTTTTATATTTTTTGTAGAGATGGGGTTTTGCCATGTAGCACAGGCTGGTCTTCAACTCCTGAGCTCAAGCAATATGCCCACCTCAGACTCCCAAAGTGCTAGGATTACAGGCATGAGCCATTGCACCTAGCTGCAATTTGTTTTATCACTTAACAATATAGCCTACAAGAGCTTTCAAGTTGGTGAATTTATCCACATTCCAGAACAGTGGCGCAGCCCAACTCCACGCAATCAGAAGCTCCTGCACTCAGGACCCTTCCAGGCCCCGCCCTATGTACCTCTTCATCTGGCTGTTTATCCTTTAGAATAAACCAGTTGACACAGACAGAAATTCTCCAGATGTCTCCTAATAATGTCCAAGTTTTTATCCCAGTGTCACAAAGAAATATCAATGAGGAAACAACATGACCTACCCAGGAAAACCTACAATGACCTGAAGACATTTACTCAGGAGCCGTGTTAACTTTTCATAGCATCTCCCATCAAGTAAAAGTAAAGAGTGGCTTTCTAGTTGATCAAAAAACAATTTAAAAAGAAACATTGGCAGGACGCAGTGGCTCATGCCTGTAATCCCAGCACTTTTGGAGGCCAAGGTGGGCAGATCATGAGATCAGGAGTTCAAGACCAGCCTGGCCAACATAGTGAAACCTTGTCTCTACTAAAACTACAAAAATTAGCCGGGTATGGTGGCATGCAACTGTAGTCCCACCTGCTCAGGATGTTGAGGCAGGAGAATCACTTGAACCCAGGAGGTAGAGACTGCAGTGAGCTGAGATGGAGCCATTGCATTCCAGCCTGGGTTACAAAGCAAGACTCTGTCTCAAAGAAAAAGAAAGAAATATTAATGAATATCAAAAGGATCATGAAACCTGGTCTCAATGCCATTTTAGTACACACAAGTGGAGGCAAATCTTTGTTGTTAGATGTCTGAGCTGCAAAGAAAAGATCCACATGACTATATGGAGATGTTTTGATAAATGGAGTACCTCAATCTGCCAATTTCAAATGTAATTCAGGTTCGGTGGTACAGGATGATATCATAATGGGCACCCTTACAGTGAGAGAAAATTTACAGTTCTCAGCAGCTCTTTGGCTTCCAACAACTATGACAAATAACAGGGGGAAAAAATGAATTAATTGGCTGGGCGCAGTGGCTCATGCCTGTAATCCCAGCACTTTGGGAGACTGAGGCGGGTGGATCACCTAAGGTTGGGAGTTTGAGACCAACCTGACCTACATTGAGAAACCCCATCTCTACTAAAAAATACAAAAATTAGCCAGGCATGGTAGCGGGTACCTGTAATCCCAGCTATTTGAGAAGCTGAAGCAAGAGAATCACTTGAACCCAGGAGGTGGAGGTTACAGTGAACCGAGATCATGCCATTGCACTCCAGCCTGGTCAACAAGAGTGAAACTCCATCTCAAAAAAAAAAGAACAAATTAATATGGTCATTCAAGAGTTGGGTCCAGAAAAAGTAGCATTCCAAGATTGGAACTCCATTCATGGTGTGTCTGGAAAAGATTATACAGATCTTCCTATTTAAAATTTTTTATTGTATATGTTTAAGATACACGTTTTGATATATCTATAGATGGTGAAATGGTTACCATATCAAGCAAATCAATAAATCCATCATCCCACAGCTACCCTCTTTTTTTGTGACGTTGAACATCTTTTTTTTTTTTTTTAGAAAAAGAG